>VZRH01002299.1:0-113133 GCA_013397555.1 Urocynchramus pylzowi | reverse complement strand
GTTTTTTTTTTTTTTTTGTTTTTTTTTTTTTTTTTTTTTTTTTTTTTTTTTTTTTTTTTTAATTGTGAGAGTAGAGATTTGTACTTTACTGGGCAAGGAGTGAATTCAGGTTGAATAACTACATCTGCCCAAAAATCCTCATAAATTCTCTATGGTTTACAAATTATGCCCTTTTGCATTGAGGAATCATGGCAAGACAAGTAATGAAGCAGAAGACACTGACAATTTTCTAAGATCAATGAGTACACTATGGGAGAAGCTGACAGATAATTCAAAATGTGTAGAAAAAGCATGTTAGAACATCATCCATCTCTCTACATGAAGTCATTTCTAAAAACTCAGTCATCTCTTAGCTAACATAATAGTCATATAAGAACACCTATTTGAGATACTTGTTTCTGAAACTCTGTCTTCTTTCACAGCATTCACAGGTTTCATCAAAAAGTCTAAGGGCTTACCAAAATATTTTTCTCTTACCTGTCAGAGGATCTTTGGACTGGGATATTTAAAAATTGAAACTCTGTTCTAAAAGGAATTTTAAAGCAAACTGTCCTCTGAAGCCCCTGAAGTTTTCAGATGTAAGTATGTTTTAATTTCTCAGATCTCTTCAGTTCCTCTGGCAAACCTTCCACAGCACTGAAAAGTTCAGGACAGCAACTATGTGCAAAAATCACATCTACAGAAAGAATTGTTAGCAGAATTGTTGGAGTTTCACTGAAGAGAACATGTTTCTGCAAGTGATCAAGGGAACAGTGGCTCCCACTACCTCTGGAGTACCTATGAGTTTTTCTATTAATTGATCTCTGTGAAGCGTGTTATGGATCTCTGCTTCTTAAGCAGGATTTCTCCAAAATCACAGTGTGAAAAGAATTTAAGACTTTTAATGGAATTATCAATATTTCACATTTTTTACATGGCATCTCCTCTTAATTCTATTCATGGTCCGAGAGCATTTAAAGGATTCTGTATTTAGCACAGATTTTCCAAAAATCTGGTAGCTGTTATAAGCTAAATGCCTGTCACCTGTCTACTCAACATCTGCATTTCAGATATGATACAGCGTGGAATCCAGATGTTCTGTAAGTACTGTATTGTGCAGGCACAAATTGCAGTACTTTTGGGAAACTCCCATACTATCCAGTTGTTTTCCTCATAGAAAGAGTGTTTAGACAGATTAGGAGAGAATTAATGGGCTTGCTGAGTACAGGCTGTGTGCATGCTGCCTCTGACAGGTTCTGACAGCATCCACATGGAGCTGGATGAGGAGTTCACAAGGGCTCGGATGATTCCCCAAAGGACTGGACTGGCTTCATCTGTATGTGCACAAATCTCTTCAGAAGCAAATGCTGGTTATTCTTTTAGAAGACCAAGTTTCTGGGCCTTCCTCTCCTGCACAGGGTGCTTGCAAACTGTCTGAAGCTCTGTGGTGGAATCAGATGTGTGACTTTAACAGGCTGCAGGAGCCTTGCACTAATGCAATGTGGCTGGCCTGCCTTGAAAGGGGTTCAGTCTTAGCAAGGTCCTCATAGGAAAATGCAGGGTATTGCCACAGGGGTTATGAACAGGTATAAACTCAGTATGATAAATAACCAAACGATGGCTAGCACTACAGATTTTGTGGAAGAATCCTTTTTTTTTGGCAAAAGCCCTGTCAAAACTGGCTGCTTCTGCCCGAGTAGATGATCTGGCACAAGTATCTTCAAAATATGTACACTCTCTAATGGATATGGTTACAAAATTTTAATCCAAACCTATAAATCCTGAAAGGAGTAGAAACAAACCTGATTTCAGAAAGTAATATTTCTTTTTAAATACATTAAAAATGTGCAGCACCCATGATAGCACAAAAAATGTCTATATTTGAGATGTGTTTGCCACTGTAATTCAGACATACAATACCTCAGTCTTATTGTTGTTTGAGACATCAGGGCCAGCAATGACCACAGTCCCAGTGCCATATCCAGCTACATGGGAAACCAGAAAAACACAGCTTCTTGGAAAATTAATGTGTGAGGGAGAAAATGTAAAGACATTTGAAAACAATTTTACCAAACGAACTACTATTCAGTAAACTGAAATAGTGTAAATGTGTTTTTTGTTGGGCTGCAGCATACGTATGAAATCCAAATTTGTCATCTTAGGGGAAAAAAAGCCCACTGNAGAACTACTATTCAGTAAACTGAAATAGTGTAAATGTGTTTTTTGTTGGGCTGCAGCATACGTATGAAATCCGATTTTGTCATCTTAGGGAAAAAAAGCCCACTGTCTATGCAATATGAGATTTTTTTGTTTTTGTTTATTTTGTTGGGGTTTTTAATTTTTTGTTGTTGTTGTCCTGTTTGAGATTCTGCTACTGTTTGACCTAGACCTATACAAATATATCTGATCTGTGTGGGTTTCATGAGTACTGTTAACCATCTGCTGTTGTAATCAATTTTATGATACAGGCACCAAGTTGGACCATCACAAATAAAACCAAGAAAATCTCATGCAATAAATAATTTAGTGCTGCCATTCATTGTGCTGGATTCTCTTTGAAGCATCTTCTTTGGGAAATGGAATCTAAATCATTCTGCCCTAAAGCAGAGTATTAGGATTTTTATTTGCATTGGGGAGCTGAAGGTATGTGAACCAGCAATAGATGAGGAAAAGTGCCAGACAGAGTAAATTGTCAAAAGTGAAGACATTTGATCAGTTTAAGAAAAAGGCAGAAGGAGCACAAGAGACTTAGGTCAACTCCTCAGTATTGCATTTAAGCTTACTTCCTGGTGGATTAGATGAAATTCAAGCTACTCAGGCTATGTTATGTTTTTCTTCTTGCAGGGAGTGTGCACAGTTTTCCTTCCTCCAGAGGACAAGTGGGCTGTCAATTAACAGAGGTTATGACCTCTGCTCACACAACAATATTTTAGCAGAGGTTAGAGCCGCTGGAATCTGGAAAGCAGCACAGGATCTGGAGACAATTTTTATGCTACAATAACCTCCATGGTTTTCATTCTGAAGTTTACATATTTTTGCCCTCAATGAGATACTTTTAGGGAATGTACCGATAGAATCGGCAATTTTTATTCTATATATTTTGGTCTCAATGGCCACTTAGGCCAGACCAGCAGATTTAGGTGGGGAGAAAGTATGCTGCAGTTTCATCTGCTGCAGTAACACCCCAAAAAGCCAAACAAAATACAGAAATATACAAATCACCATTCAGTCAAGACTTACTGTATTTGCTTTGCTGCACATTGATTACCATATAGGTCTTTCCTGTGGATGTAGTAGGTTTTTGCTAAGAAAGGATAAACAAAGATGAAGAAAGCTTATAAACATTGAAGGAGCACACTTCGGGGAGAGGCTTCCAATCACTGGAGAATGGGGTCAAAATCTGAAATGGCTGCTGGTAGTTCTATTATAAGGTGAGAGTAATCCCAGAGCCTGTAATTCAAGCATATGATTAAGGTTTCCAATGCTTCCTCTGCTGATAGATGCAAGTGAGGGTTGAAGAGATTTGGTCATGTATTTTTATTCCACATATTGCTAGTGCTTTAAACTGAAACTATGTCTTAGGGTTCTTGACCAAATGCAGGGCACAGGATGAAATTTGTGGTTTTGGTTTGGTTTTTTTCACTCCAGATATACAACTTGGCTTTGATGAAGAGTAGGAAGGAATTTGAGTTTTTTCCTTCCTTTGGAAGACTGAAAACTAGCCACAGCTACCAAAAGGACTTTTCATTGGCATCTATAGTGCTAGCAAATTGTCTTTTGGTCAGTGGTATGTGTCTTGCTTATGCATTCAGAACTAAAAAAATTGTGTTATGGGACACAGGGAGGATTTTCCTCCATTATACCATCAGGGACTGCTGACCTGTGTTTTTTTCTTCTTCATTATTGTGGTCCACTTCCTAGGATCATATGGTCATTTTTGCCCCAGAATTGTCGTTGTATTTCTCAATTGGTAGCCCTCTCATCCTGCAGGTAGAAATTTTGTAAAATTCTAGTCATTGTTCTAAAGGGATGAAGACTGTTGCAGGGGATCAGGGACAGTTTAATGAATTTTGGTTTGGGGACATCTGGATCATATTGATGCAGGTGGTGTCTTAATGTCATGTGACACAGCAAAGCAAACAGAATTAGACTCGTCATCGGTGGAGCATTTTGAGAATCGTCCACAAGAAATTAGGAGGTGATGAACTTAAGAGGGCTCACTCTTGGATGCTGTTCACCTGAAAGGACATGGCTTCAGAAGCTATATTTAACCAGATACATGTCTTTGTTTAAAATACAGACTTTACTAGAGTCAGCTATGATTGCATGTCTTGGTTTATCACCTACACTCCTTAATTCAAAGGTCTGAACTAGGAAAGCAATTGATCTACCATTTTCCCAGTAGGGTTACTGTAACAATGCTTAACATTCTAGACTGGTCTGCTTATTTTTGAAAGGACTGTCATATATTTGTTTAGACTAAGAGTATAAGGTCAGTGAGATTGCTCATGTGTTAAAACTACACACATTGCTGAACACAGTCTTCCTGCAATTTGAGATTTGCTTATCTGACAGACAGCCAACTTTGCTTTATGGAGATATTTAGACTGCTGGTCTTCTGGCTTAAAAAGAGGGACTTGGTTTCAGGACAGGGCTTATGAAAATCCTGGCTCAGAACTCACTTTCAGCTTTAGTAAAAAACCACAGTTTTTTATATCTTAAAACCATGCTGAAAAGCAGATCTTTACTTTTACTTGGAAGAACCTAAAAAATCTCAAAATGTTAATGGGAGACACTTGCATCATCATGACTTGAAGTTCGTAGCTGAGTCTGTCTGGATCAATCTTCCTTTCTTTCTATTAATTGGGCATTTTACATGCTTTATATATAGACATGACAGAATTGTAAAATATAAATATATGTATAAATATGCATATATGTACATGCAAATATGATCTATATATTTAATTAAAACAGGCTTTATCAAAATTATAAATAGATCTAAAGAAAAAATTAGGGAGAGCATGGTTAAAAATTGCCTGAAATGTCAAACTGGTGAGTCAAGCATTGTGTTTATCTCTTTATTAGCCCAAAATACTAGGCATAATACAGAATAACGTGAGCCAATCAGGCTGCACATGAAAATAATGCCTTGTGAATCACCAAGACTGCTGAAAATAACAGCCATCACCAATGAACCCATCTAAGAAACATGTGCACGTCATCTTCCTGACTGGTTTTAAATGATGAACTATAGTTCTCCACCTGACCCTTCTACCAGAGAACTGATTCCATTTCTCAGTTTTAAAGAGCACTCCTGCACACAAAACCCCCTGGGGTTGGAATGAGGAGACTAAAGTACCATCTGACGAAAATATACAACACCTGGTTCCTCAGTGCTTTTTGGAGGCAAACCTGCACGTGTTCACACAGAGCTCTGTGTGGAGGATCTCTGCAGGACATGGGCCTGGGAACATGTGGAATGTATGTGGATGATTACTCAGATTCCTCTTGAAAGAGCAAAGATGAGATGATGATCTTGCAGAAAGATCAGAAAAGGGTAGGGAGCAGGTTAGTTTATAGTAGCTTTAACCAGCACGGGCTGGATTGAGAGAGCCAGAGGTACAAAGAGGGCAGATACATTAGTTATGCAACTTTTCCATGGTCACAGTCTCTGTCTGGTGTGTAAAGGACATTAAAGCAGCCCTTTGGTGATTCTGCACCTGCTGGGAATGTGTCTGTACAGGTGAAATCCCATGAGTCTTATTAAGGCAGATTTTAATTTGCTTCACTGCTTTAGGAGAGATTCAGAACCTGTGCTTCTGACCTCTGGCTTTAAGAAACATCAATTGCATTATTTCTCAGCAGGGGTTTGGCCAATGTTTATTTTCTGGATTAATAATTTTAGTATTTGCCTCCTAAAGCAAATGTTTTACATCCTTGAGTGAGGCAAATAAATATGCACACCAAGAAAAACTCTGTGTTTTTCTTTTCTGTGACCCCTTTCCGTGCAGCAAAAGGCAGGTGTATGAGAACTACAGCTCTAATGTATGCTCATAAAATCTTTCATTTATTATTTATATAATTATTTGCAGAGAGCTGTTGCCATGACAACTTTTACACATGGTGAGATAAATCCTTACATAGACAGTAGTCACGACTCCAAACACTGTCACATGAAGATAAGTCTACATGGACATTTCAGGCTTTGCCAGATTTTTCTAAAGTAGTTATTGGTACAAGAATGACTTTCTTCTGCTAAATGAGAGAAAATAGCCTGAATTACTGAAAAAGAAAGCTTAACGAATAATTTTTTTTCCATCCATCTGCTTATCCTCTCCTAATATCCTCCAAATCTGTTGACGTAATTTCAATTACCTTTCACTATGATGTCTCAAAGGTACTTAAATCTGACACACTTCAGAGAAAGTGGTTGTATGAAGGTGCAAGAGTACTAAAATAATGTGTCACAGAAATAAATATTCCACCATGACTATGAATGTCGTGAGGTCCTTTTGAACACTTGTTCAGACAGCATAAGATTGGCTAAAACTCCTGCTATTTTTGTTGTAACTAAAGTGGAATCAAGGCAGAAAAGGTGGAGCTGTGGGAAGGTAGAGGCATGAAGGGTTCTAATGGAGACTGGAGATGTGACAGGCAGGACAAGAGGAATGGTGGTGTGGTGGAGGAACAAGAGGAATTGTTGTGGTGATGGGGCTTGCAGGACACAAATTACAATGACATGAAAGCTTCATTGAATTCTGTCACTCAAGAACAGCAGCTTCCAAATCATGCAGCCTAGAGCAACCTCCAGTTTGGAGAGCTAGAGCTTAGCAATGTCTGAGACAGTCTAGGCTGCTTGGTTCCTCTAATCTCACTCTTTGGGGTAGAGACTTCCAAGCATATTGAATTACATATAATACATGTGCAAGGGTTAGGAACTTCCCATCAGACAATCCAGGCAGTCAGCTGGCACCACAACCCAGTGCTTTGGTAGTGATAATGCAAGGCAGATTTTATCCTGGGACAACCTGAAATGGATTTTCATCCTTGGACTGAAAGAAATGGAGCTCCTCTAAGTTTCACAGCTTCTTGCCACTCAACAGTGACACCAAAAGCCACCAAAAACTCTCCAGGCTTCTCAGCATCTATTGGATTATGGGGATCTGGTTTCATGGATATACAATATGGCTCTTTTTGGAAATGCAATATTTGTTTGGAAATGCAATGATAGATATATGGGTGTTAGTTTTTGTTGAGCAATTTTACATTTGTGTGTGCACTCACTCATGCTGGTTGCTCTGAAGTGTTAGGATTGAGGGAAAGAGACTCATTATTTGAATGCTTAAATCTGAACTATTCCAATCACAACATTCCAAAGCAAATGAGAAATAAGGTCAGTCTTTTGCCCATAATACCTAAAAAAGTATTCTGAATGTATTTACTTCACTGTCTTCTTTACTGCAGATATTGGTCTCCCTGTTATCAGTGATGTAAGTTCAGAATCTTTAAAAGTCATTCCAACTTTATGTGTCTGTACCTGAGAGTTTGATGCCTGTGATCAACCATTTTGTTTTAATTTGATTATTATTCACTACAGAAAATGTCAAAAGCCTTAAAGTATATCAGAAGGCTGGAAGATGTAGTGGATTGACCATGGCTGGATGCCAGATGCCCACAAAGCCACTTTATCACTCCCCTTCTGAGCAGGGCAGGACTGGGTGGCAGAACATCGCATCAGATGGTGATGAAGAAGAGCAGGTTTCTTTTGTCATCTTAATCTATCCACTGTACTCCTTAAATTCTGACTTGAAACACATCACATTTAACACCTTTTCTCTTATCACTCCTCTTCCACTCTTAAGGAAGTTTGGCAGTCAAAGATGAGTGATTCATGCACTGCATGATTTTTCAATACAGTCCTGAAATTCTCTAAATTCAAAAGGAATTAAATGAAACATTTTCTAGGAGCACAAAGTAAACCTAATAGCCAAACAACAGTGTGAGAAATTTTCAGGCAATGCAGAAATAGTCAATAAAACAAGCCAGTCAAGGCTGCCAAGAAGCCAGATGCTGTGATAGGAAGAGCATTTTTCACAGCTTTCAGTCTGTGTCATGTGATTTCCAGCTGAGGAAAGAAAGAAGACACTCTAATGGTATTCATTTGTTAAGATTGGTGACACCTTAAGTGTTTAATTTCCTAATATTTTTCTTTAAAATTTGACAGGAATTTGAGAATAATTAAAAGCCCTTCTGATATCTGGGTCTGATTTTGGTGGCCTCATACTTATCCCCATTCATTTTTATTATCGGATCACCATAAATGTCATCATAATTCATTAACTAGGCACTATTTGAACAGGAGTGGGCTGGGACTGAAGTAGAAAGGGTTTTGGAAATCAGGCTATTAGGTGCTTAAGCAAGCTTTCCTCTATAGCTCTTCCACAACTTCCTGGCACTATGCCTGGCTTGAGCTAGCGCTGATAATATTTCGTTTTCTTAAGCACCACCTTCATTTACTATTTTGTCCAAAATGAAATAATGCACTCAATCTGTAAGTGGAGCTTATTTTGTCTGTGTATATTTTTATTCCTCTCTATATGTAGTTCATGGGCTTTCAGAAATAGGCAAATAGAATTAATATTTTGACATGAAAATGGTGAAAGATGTTTGGAACACTATACAAGATCATTTGAATAGTTTGATTTTAATGTGTTTTTTGAACAACTTATAACTATGATATCTTTGGTTTTATGTATCTGTATTGATTGTGCTACTGAAAAAGTCACAAAACAGAAAAAAAAGGAAAGAAGTTTGATCTGCTTACCTATTCTCACATACGTGACACTTCATTAAATCTGGTTGCCGTATAAGGGGCTTGCATACTTTGAAATATTTCTGAGGGTATTCCCGGGGATTCTAGGACAGAGAATACCACTTTTTTGATAGAAAGTCAGTCTGCTGAAGAGGAGCACTGCTTCAGCACAGGAAAACAGCCTCCTAGATAAGCAGATTTTCTGACAGTGTCAACAAATAAAGCAACAAAGGTTGGCATACTTCCTGAACACTTTCAGCTAAGGCATCAATTTCCTTTTTGTCTTTGCAAACAACTTTTCATTATAAACTTTGGAAAGTTTCCAAGAGGATTTGGACTTAGACCTATCTTTCCCAAACGGAAATAGGTTTTCCTACCTGCAACACTCATGTTAGTGTAATGAGGGCCACTTTTTCTGCTACTAGGCTTTTAGGAATTAGTCACTGAACAAACCACCGGCAACTCTCAATTACTTTCATCCCTCCTGTATTCTGAAAGAGAAAAATACTTTTATAGACATAGAGAATGCTGGAGGAAGAATAGAGCATGCCTACTGAGCCAGAGAAAGTGAAGCAAAATAATAAAGACATATATTTCCCCTAATATTAGCTGAGAGGTCATGCATCACCCCAATTAAACACACAATGTTACTGTTACTTAAGGAAAGGGACATGCATAAAAATTTAGAAAACAATGCTGTGAAAAGAACAACTTAAACTTCTTACATACATCTTCTGAAGAAGAAAAGAATATTCCTCCCTGTCAGTTCAAGGGCATTTCTCAGGAGCCCTTTAGCTGAAAGGATGACAGTCTTGCTCCACTACTTGACCTTCTTACCTCAAACTGCAGCAGAGAAATGCATCTTCTTTCTCAGGAAAGCATATTCCTTCAAAGATGATGAATGTGAAGGTAAGAATTAGTCAAGGGCCTATTCCAAGTGCAAGAAGAGCAGAAAATGGTGGAAATAATTTAATTCATATTAGCTAGTTAAACTTAGTGATGGAAAACAGAAGGACACATCTCTTTACCCCAACTTCAGTCATGGAAATAACAGGTGTAGAGAAATGGCTTTTGTTTTCTTTTTCATCTTTCCACTGCCCACAGCATTCCCAGCTGCAAAAGGCTTTCATGCCTCTCTCCCAGAGAAACCCAAAGGCAGCACAGGCCCCAGACTGATCCCACTGGCATGCCAGCACTCATGGCAATTTCAATTGCTGTGTTGTATCGGTTAAATCAACACACCAGTTGATCTGCTGGGTAACAAATTTGAAAAGCTCTTCTCCCTGAAGAGAATAAAGTCTCAGTTTTGTTTTCTGTTCTTTAATGTACTCTTGTAACTATGCACCCTTCCCTTGGGAACAGCAGGAGAAACCAAGCTACTCAAACTGTGCTTGAACTGCAGACACCTCTGCAGAGATAAGAGGCTATGATGAGCTCTCTTTTGCTGATTCTCAGCTTATTCCTGAGAGTACATGTTGTCACAGCAACGCACCATCCTTCACAAGAATGACATAATCTCTCCATTGGAAAGACTTTTTTAAACAAGGCTGCACTCCCATTCACCTCCTAAAACAATCTCTCAATGACTCTCAGAAACTGAATGAGGACCAGCATGTGTAGCAGAGTGTGTGTCCTTGCATTGTAGGAGGGTCTGGTTGTTATCCACCTTTCTGCTAGAATAAACAGCTCTCTCAGTATTCATTGATGCATTGTGAAATACTGGCAAATTAAAATGTAAATGGTTTAACCTTGCTCACTGCAACAGAAGAAAAAAGCACTTTAGGCTGAAAAGCTAAATTTTCAAAGTGACATATGACATAGACTAAACTGTGTGAGAACTCACCATCCATGTGTGTTGTCTGCTTTTGAATGGAGACAGTAATTTCATTGAATTATTCCACTTAGGAATACCTCTCTTTGCTGCCCACCCCAATCCTTCCCTCAGTGGGAAGGATCAATGATACTGGCAGACATTCATCTTCTACATCCTTAAAGAATGCAAAGCTTGCCCAAACGGGTCAGCTAATTTTTAACCTGTTCCTAGGAAGGACAAATGTTCCTATGACATTACATCATGTTTTCTGATGTTTAGTCCTTTACTTCTTGTATGCCTAGTATGGTCATGGAGAATTGGTTCTTCACCCTTTCAGTAACATTTTTCATCCTTGAAAATTGTTGTTACATCCTCTCTCAGGCTCCTCTTTGCAAGCTAAACTGCCTCAAGTTCAGATTTTTATTGGAAGTCATGACTCATTTCTAAATGGCTTGACCAAGCTGAAAGAGAACATTTGATGCAGCAACTCAGACACATTTAATTTGAAACAAGTGATCATTTTAGTATTTTCAAAGTGAAGTTTTGTTTTGTTTCTTTTTCTTAACTTCATAAGTACATTATTGTGGCAGCAGCTCTCTGGCCACAGAGAGCAACACATAACTTTCCCAGGCATTGTCCTGGGGAAGGCTGTGAGAAAAGAATGATAAATAATTCTTATCTTCACTTGCTACACCTGTTGTCATGAGCATGTGGAATGTGTTATGAAGATTTGTTTACCAAATGGTGGTTTCTTAATTAGCCAATGGTGATGGTGTTTAGATTCAAGGACCAGTTGGGTCCACCTGTATTGTCACAGTGTGGAAGGGCGCTGGGTATCTTAGTAAGTATAGTACAATAAAGTGATTGATCAACCTTCTGAGAATCATAGAGTCAATACTAATTATTACCCAGCTGGGGGCCTGCAACAACATATTATCACTTCATATCCCAATATGGGATGAAAACAAGAGTAGGAATATCTGATTTTAACATGGAAATTAAATTTTAGCATCCAGGTGACACTCGTGGGTGGTTTGCCTCCCTGCAGCTTCAAGTCAGGGGATGATGTACAAAAACATGAAGGTTGTTATGTTAAAACTTAAAAATGGAACAAATGACCAAACTGAAAAATATCTGTTCTGTTGATTGATACTCGTAGATTAAGAGCAAAATCTGTTTTGGAGAGTTATTTCTAATGGGTGAATCTTGTACACCCTTAACTTCACTGTGCATAAAATGACAGCACAATCTGAAAGCTTTGTCTTGCAGCTTGCTGGGGTGCAAACTGCTTCTCTGTCTGGGCCAGGGCCTTGATTTTGTTTAATTGTTAATTTCAATGAGTACAGTTCTACACTTGATCTCTGGCATTTCTCTCTCTAATGTTGGGTTTCATTTTTTTATGGTTGGGGTCTAAATCTGTGTTCCTGCTGACAGGGTTTCTCTCATCACTGTGGATCTGCATTTTGAACCTATGTAAGTCTCACCTTGTCACCTTAGTATTTAACACTAAGAGTAGGTGGAGAAATGTTGCAAGCATTTCAATTTCTTCCAAGCCAATTGGAAGACTATTTGAAGTCTAATAGACTAATTAGACTTTTAGTCTAATTAGAAGTCCACCAGAATGCTGAGTTGGCTGAAAATCAATTGTTGGCTGCTGGTTTTGGATTAGGCTTTAGTCCTGCAGCATATAATTCATTTTCATATAGGTGAAGTGCTAGGAGTATGTGACTGGAAGCAGGATAGTGTGGAAACATATTTTTGAGTGGAAGCTGAGAGTTTGGCTTAGATTGTTGTGTGACCCCTATGTATTCAACTATTAACTTTACAATTTCTCCAGTTCCACTGTTGCTTCTGGTCATGTCTATTCCTTTACAGAGCAATTCACACACATTAATCCAGCAGAAAACCACCTTAAAAAATCCACTTAGTTTGCTGAAATGTCTCTGGAGGGTGTTGGGCAGTAGTGGTACAAGAGTCAACTTTCCTTGTGTGTACTTTCATCCGTGGATTAAGGGTGAAGTAAAACCTGGCACTTCAAAACCCTTGGTGAACTTAGGGCTAGCAACATCAAGATGAGGTCCCTTGTATACAGTATGCTCATGTTACTGCAAGGATGATCACTTTTAAATATGCTTATCTTCTGTGTTGTTGTGTGCTTCTTTTGTTCAAAATGATCTCCAATTACCAGCTTTCCATTTATAAAAAATACTTCCCCTTCATTTGTCACATCCTCCTGGACATTTGCTTCTCAGATTCTTCAGTACTCATCTGCTACCTCAACATGGTGCTAAATGACTCTCTTATAATACCAGAAAGAACCCTCTGTGGAGTAGGACTAAATTAAATAGTAACAGGTAGCTGAAAATTAACAGTAACGAACTTAACCAGGGATGTGCAGAAGAGAATGTGACTTTCTACTTTTCTTATTGCTAAAAAAGAGTTCCTAATGTTATAGTACAGCTATTTTTTGTATGACTTATGTTTAGATGCAACACACCTATAGAATAGTTTTGGGATTCATTTGGTCAAGTATAGGTCTTTTATATCAGAACTAGTCACTATAGACTTCCTTCACAGCTAGTGGAGAGAATTACTCTTCTAGATGGCAGTTCACAACATCCTTGTGTAAACTAGGTCATCTGAATTGTATCCTAAATTCTATTTCCTGTAAAGGGAAGCCACATCTATTGGTGGCTTACTAAAATACAGTAGTATTTTACTACGGTGGTACAAAGCCAGAGAAAGACAGGGTAAGATTTTTTTTACATGATGCAATGTCTGCCATTAGGCTAGCTAAGTATTTTTGGGAAAATGACACTAGATTTTGAGTGAGACATTTTTTCCAATATAAAAGAAAATATGTAGATTTTAGAGGAAAACACAAACTGAGAACAATTTCTCAGCATTTATTTAGAAAGAGATGCAAAATTAACAGTCTCTTGCCTAGGCCCTTGGTCTGCCAATGGCATGTGTAAGAGTGGTGAAGAAAAAAGATGGTCTTACAGCATAGAGAGAAGATGCAGACTGGGGACAGGCTTGTCAAGCTTGTCAAGAGAAGCCAAAGCCAGAGAAGGAGAGCTCACAGGCCAGTGATCATTGCCTTCATTCACATGAATGACAATGTCAACTTGAGTAATGGACTAGAAATTATTTGAATATCTGTTCTTCCTCTGTCTGGTTCTGGCTCTTTGGGTTGTTTTGTCCTGTATATTAGGCAGGACATTCAATAAAGCATAAAAATAACTCCAAAAAGGAGAGAGGTTTTCCCTCTGACAGTGGTGTGCCTTCCTCACTAGACTACAAAGCTCCTGTAAATATTTTCCAGTGATTCTTTTGGCTATTTCCTCCTCCATCCCATCTCAGACCAGTATGAGGATGTGAATTGGTGCCTCATCCTGGGGTCTACAGGCAATCCCCCTGACAGGTGACCATCTGGGGACAGGAGAAAACCCAAGGAACAACTGAACTTCAGAAGAAATAGAATTACAGAATGGTTTGGGTTGGAACGGACCTTAAAAATATCTGGTTCCAACCCCTCTCTGGCATGGAAAGGGTCACTTTCCACTGAACAGGATAGTCCAATAGGATCAATCTCTGGGCCAGTGGCAGCTCTACATGGTGCTGAGTGACAGGGCTCAGCCTGGAAAGCAAAAGACCCTGCCTGGATCCATGGGAACCCATGGAGTTGCCTTTTTAAATTACTGACATGAAATCACAGGGCTCTGTGTGTGCCCAGAGGGAGCAGAGTCACCCACTGGGGTGGCTCTTGGAGCTGCAGCTGGCCAGTCAGAGGCTGCTCCAGGTGACTTGGGCAGATGAAGCTCCTCACTGAAATGCCTCTGCACTCTCTGGCTGCTTGTTAGGCAGCAAACCTGACCAACCATCAAAATTAAACTACTTCTTCAAAATCTACAATCCAATTTACAGTATAATTTGCATTTAGTAAATGTTTGTTAATTGTTAATGAGATAACAGTTGGTAAATATGAATTATTAAGGCCTGGCAAATAGGATTTGATGGCTACTTGGCCAAATTTTCGATGGAATAATTACAGTAATAGTGAATTAGAGCAAGCTGCATGCTTTTGTCTGTAGAAACTGGCTAATCAGAGGGCTAACTAAACATTCTGTGGTAGAAATTTGACCACTCATGCTTTTGGCTATGCATGGATCCGCAAGCACATTTAAAGTCTGCACGTGAAAGCAAATCACCCTGTGATTTAACAAATGTATCTTAATCTCTATAACAAAATAATTCAATTTTTGCAATTTCTCACTCTAGCAGACTATATTTTGGTTTAGTTTTTTTCTGTTTTATTATGAAAGAAATATGTTCTCATTTATAAAGTATTTATTTTATATTAAGTACATTTCTTAATAAATCTAAATTAAATGTACCTAAAGTATTTAAGTACTATTAAAAGTAACAAACAAATAAAATCTCCATGGAAAGGTATAATCCCAAATAAAGTTTATTTTGACTGCAGTTTTGTTTAAATTTTCATCACCATTTTTTCATACTAACATTTTAGTATATAAGTGGGCTTCAACAGCATGTATCCAAGAGCTGAGGATCTCATATAATGAATCTTTTACATCTGCTAGCCCTGTGATTCCACTGCTTGCTATTGAATAATGTATTAAACTTTTCTAGGCTCTTTCTGTTTGCCATATGAGAGCTTCAATAGTTTCTTCCTGTTCATTTATTCTCCACATCTGAATGAGGCCACATTAACAGCCATGATGCTGCTGTTGTTTAACAACAGAAAAAAATTAATAAATAGGCCAGAGAACCTGCCTAGATTTACCTTTCCACTGAAAACAAGGAAAAAGCATCTAACACTTTCCTGTTGTCAGTGTCCATGTAAAGCATGCCTACTTGGACATGAAAACACCAGCTACTAAATATGGAGAGCTGTGGTCTTACCTTCCACTAAGGCATGTTAGTTAATTTCAAGGGAAGCAGAGTTGTCAGCAGTGGCACTTGGTGATCTGTGCTCATTTCCACTATTCTGTCTTTGCCATAATTTTCAGATAGGCTTGCACCTCATCCTGTGTTTTGATCATGTAAGTATTGTAATGGAAACCAATTACCGGTGGAAAACTTCCTTTTCTATTAATATTGTGTTTTTCATTATGATTGAGAGTGCTTAGGAAGAGACCTGGATATCCCATTACTCCAGTGGAACAGCAGAGATGGTAGATGAGCTATATGTTAAGCTATTGAGCATTAGAAGCTAGGTGAGGTATGTCAGAGCAGCCATTTCATCACTCAGTATATTCACTTGAAAAACACAGGAATAAAGGGCTCCCAGAAGTTAAGTTTTGCAAAGAAAGAGTGTGGCTGACATGCTTGTGAGAAGGAGAATTGGGTGTGATTTTTATGTAAGAGGTTGGGAAATGATATGCTAAAGGATGTAGAGGAGAAAACATCTAGGGTTGAAAATTGTCTCAATAGCTACGTAGAGTGAGGACATGGAAGGTGGGACAAATCAAGCATGTTAGAGCAGGTCTGTGAGTCCTGAGAACATAAATATCTCAATAAAATATCAAGAGAAATATATTAATCCTCCACCCAAACAGACCATATTTATAAGAGGAAAAAGGACCTTTCTTTAGCTAGTTAATAATGACTATGACAAAGTACAAAGGAATTAGAACCTTTCTCCAGTCACTTAATAATGTCTATGACAATGAGTAAAGGGATTAATCTATTGTGTAAACCCAACTAGAAGGTTTAGTATAATCCCTGTAACACAAAAAATAATTTTCATTGTGAAATCAAGAAAGAAGAAATGTACCTATCCACACACTATGTTCATGTATATCATGAACACTTTGAATGCTAAAGCAGAATCAAGGAGGACAGCTTGCATTCACTTTTGAAAGCCTGTTTTCATCAGAGTGTAATTTCTGAAGTTTTATATTCATTCAGGATCCAGCATTATAAAAGAACAATGTTTTTCAAGCTCAGATCTGAGCAAAGTGGACACTGGTAGATGTAGCTATCATACTGCACTACATTAGCACAGCTAATCAGGACTGATCGTCCCCCTTCAAGGAGACAGAAAGAACACAATAAACTAGGCTAAAATGTGCTCTTGGGCCTGAAGAAGTTTTACAGCTGCAGAAACATTCATCACTGGTAACTCAAGGCTAATAGCTGTGAAATTTCTAAAGGGAATATTTTGCTTCAACATTCAAATGACCTGAGGTTTAACAATGTTTCATTGCTGCTGAATTAAATGTTTTGATATCTGGAGAAATGATGTAAAATCCTCCCTTAACTCATTCTGTGCCCTTTCTGTACATGTGTGTCAATTCTGTTTAGTGAGAGAAACTTATGGATCTGTAGATTTGCACAGAAAAGGGAAAAAGCCCTGGAAACAATCCCTCCATAGTCCCATGCTTTTGTTGTGTTAGTTTTGTGTTTGTCTTTTTTTTCTTTTCTTCTGTTGTGGGGTTTTTTTGTTTTTTTTTTGGTATATTTTTGTGGTTTTGTTTTTTTTAATGAAAAATATACCCAAGCTTAAAAAAATTTTCATCCAAGGGAACAGTCAGATATAGGTCATTGCATAGTCCTGGGAACACATTTTCTAATTTTGCCATTAAAGTAATATGGAGCCATTTGGCTTATACGTAGATTCTGGGGATGATTAGAATTTTTGGAGTGATTCTTCAGTTAGTTAAATTAAAAAGGATTTCATCCAGGAAGATGAAATGAAGCTAAATGTTTGTCATTTGCCACAATAGCTAATCTGACATAAAGGTACTATTACAAGAAGGATAACTAGGAGCAATTATTAGTGATGACCATTTTGGGGGAAATTCATGCACAAGACCCACTTGAAACAGGTTCATGTTTATCATTGCCTGTCCTTTCTATGCTTAATTAAATTAGCATAAATACTTTAACAAGAGATGAAATATGATACTGAAATGAAACAAGTTGTGGCATCTTCAAAGTTCTGTTGAATTTTCCAGCAGGCAAAAGACAAATAGGCAAAATAAAAGCCATATAGTTTTCATAGTCTCATACAGCTGTCACAAGTGAATTCTTCTGTGATTTTTTGTTTGTGATTTTCATCAGACCTTGCCTATAAACCCTATTTCTCTTCTACCAGTTACCTTGCACACCTGAAATTTTCCCTACAAAATCTGCAAGACTGAGTAGAGACTATGATGCAAGCCTGTCTACATGAACATGACAAAATATCACCTTGAGAAAGATCCATCTTGGCCCTTCTGCCTTTTCTACCTAAGAAGCAAGTACCAGCCCAGTATACCTTTTTCATGGTATTTGGGATCTTTCTTGGAGACACCAAAGTAGAGTGTAAATTTGGACTGTTGGAAGGACAAGGCATTTTTATCTGTGGTGATTTTTGTAGCTATTGCATTCACTTTTCTCATTGCCCATAACTTTATAATATCAAATAGTGCATTTCATGTTTCTTAATGAGGGCTTTGCATTAAGGCTGAAGTGCTTTGAACTCTGTATGCTTCTTTCCAGCACAGCATGGATCCTTGGCAGAAAGTCTACTGATCACAAGGAAGACTGAGATGAAAGAGCGTTAGGGCAAATTAGGGCATTCTTGTGGAAGCTAAATTTTGTCTTCTACCACCAGTGAAGACTATATTTTATTTGCTGAGTACATCAAGCTGTGCTGCTAAAGTAATGTGATTGTGGATCTGCCTGTGGTTCCTTTTTCTACAAATTCCATCTCATTCACAGGAGCTGCATGGAGTAACATAGTCCAGGAAACTAAGGGCTCTAAGCAGCATGCGTTAAAGTGGGGAGAAGTGAAGAAAGTCAAGTCATTTGCCAAAGCTCAGAGCAAAGTAGTGGCTCTACTACTTTGTAGATGTCTTGCTAGAGTTTGGGAATATTTTGCTGCAACTTTTGTTTGCCTAGTAACCAGTCATCTTTTAAAAGTGCTTTGGTGGCTTCAGATCTTCAAGCAGATAAGGTTTATTAAAGGACAAATCATCGTACAATAAAAGATATGACTGAAATCAAACCAAAACAGTAATATAAAAGACACTAGCTTGCAAGCAACAAGAAGAAAGCATGAGTGCAAATCAACCCTGCTTAAATATTACAGGGGGGTTTTCTTGAAATAATTCCAGTCAAATTCATGCAAGATGCTGTCCTGAGAAGTTTTTCTGCCCTCACTTTTCCACAGCACTACGCTAAATGGTGACCATGTTAACCCATTTCAGCTACCTTGCAGTTTCCCAAGGAACTGAACTGAGAGCACTCTTAAGGCTTAGGGATGCAATTATCTTAATTAGCTTAATTAAGTGGTTCTTTTACATCTAGAGTACAGGAAAGGAAACAGTATATTTGCATCTATATTCAATCAGAAAATTTTGCTAATTTGAGAATTCTGCAGTGATACACCGCTGGCACAATAAAAGTTACTGTTACTGGTCAGTCCTCAGAGACATCTAATGACTCCCATGAATCACAGAGAGGGAGTTCAGATGGCTATCCCAGATGTAAAAAACCCCAATGAACACACAACCTGGGTTAATAAACCAGACAGGAGCAATTTCTTTTCCTGTAATCTACAGAAACTTATGCCTCTGCAGGATGGAGAGTCAAACAGGATAGTGAATGACATCTTTCTATGGACAATGTAACTGGTATTCTAAACTTCTTTCCTTTTAGGGTGGTCATCTACAGCTGTCCAATATTAAACTACATGCAGGGAATCTTGCTCAGCCATTTCCAATGGAGCCCCTAAGCAAGAATGGAAGGATTTTATTTGGCTCCCCAGTGGGGAGCTTTGTGACCAGAATGAGCTGAAAAACAATAAAAGTTTTTATTGTCACTGATGGAAAAAATTATAAAACAGACCAATTATTGTTACCCTCATAGAACAAGAATGAGAGAATATGTTGTATTTTTACTGTATTGGCAGTATTTTCAGTTTCTGAGAACTTTTGGTGACCAGAAAACTGGGCCAGAGGGAATTCTGGGTCAGGTTAGAGTATTTAACCATGTGGACAGGGCATACAAATCCAACTTACAGCTTCAACTTACCATGTAGTAGATTTATACTTCAGGTTGTCTTTTATAGTTGGATGCATTTTAGCAAGAATCATTTTGTTTCACCTTTTTGACTCCTGATGTTACATTTTTTCACTCTCTCAGTGTCTCAGGAGATCAGATTTTTCTTGAAACTCTTAGACTAAATATTACTGAAACTAATGGTCTGTCGGAAAGTTTGAAGTAGAAATAGAAATGAAGGTGGCTGCAAAATCACACTTGCAGTAGACTTTAATACTTTTAAATTAACTCCTCTTTCAACAGTGTTGGAGCTTTACAGAGGGTTCACTATCATTAGTAGAGATCTGGCTGTATTATTGAGGGAAAAGGGTAAAGCACAACTCATTATGCTCTGAGATAAAGAACTGAAAGATCCTAAACAGAAGATTTTGAGACCAACCCAAAACAGATGTTGGAAGTGTAGGGATAAAGTAAGAGGAGCCTTAACCCCCAAAATGTGCTGAACAATATACTAAAGGAAGGATTAAAAAATCAAAACAAAACCCCAAATATGAAAGCATAGTGGGTTGATGCTGGCTGTGTGATGAGCATCCACCAAAGCTGCTCTATCACTGCATTCTGCAGCTGGACAGGGGAGGGAAAATATAATGAAGGGTTTATGGGTGGAGATAAGGACTGGGAGAGATCATTTGCCAAATATTGTCATGGGCAAAACAGGGTAGAAATAGAGATATTAATTGAATTTATTGCTAACAAAATCAGAGCAGAACAATGAGAAGTAAAATAAGACATTAAAAAAACCCTTTCCCTCCACCCCAGGGAATGGGGATTATGCTCAGTTCATGTGGTTTGCCCTGCTGCTCAGGGAGAGGAGTCATTCCCCTGCTGCACCATGGGGTCCCTCCCATGGGACACAGTTTTCCATGGGCTTCTTGGATGTGAGTCCATCTCACAGGTGACAGTTCTCCACCAACTGCTGCAATGTCAGTCCATCCCACAGGCAACAGTCCTCCCCAAACTGCTGCAACTGAGTCACTCTTCCATGGGGTAGTGTCCTTCAAGGGCAGGCTGCTCTAGCAGAGCTCCTCTCTCCACAGGCCTCCCATGGCCTCACAGCCTCCTCTCAGGCATCCTCCTGCCCCAGCATGGGTCTCCTCCATGGGCTGCAGATGGATCTCTGCATCCCCCTGGGCATCCATGGGCCGCAGGGGGACAGCTGGGCTGCACTGTGGGCTGCAGGGGAATCTCAGCTCCTTCCCCTCCTTCCTCACTGAGCTTGGTGGCTGCAGAGTTGTTCTTCTCACATGTTCTCACCCCTCTCTTCTCTGGATGCAATTACAACTGTGCCATAACTTTTTTTCTTTTTTCTTAAATAGGTTATCACAGAGGTCCTACCACCATTTCTAATTGGCCCAGCCTTGGTCAGCAGCACATCCTCCTTTGGAGCTACCAAGGATTGGTTCTGCCAGGCACAGAGCTGCTTCTGTCAGCTTCTCACTGAAGCCACCCCTGTAGCCTCCCTTGCTGCCAAAGCTTGGCCATGAAAATCTAATACAGGAACATATACATGCCATTTAGGAAGACTTGGAGAGCATCCTGAAGTGGGAGAAACTCTTAAGTGACCTAGTCTTGGTTCTAATTTAAGATTTTTTAATCCTGGTTTCAGGATTCAGCCTGTCAAATTCTTGCAATGTATGCTAAAATGAATAGGATGCAGAAAATGAAAAGTCTAATTTTCTAAAATTGCATCAGCAGCATGTTGCAAATTATTGCAGCATGGAAGGAAATCAGAATTTGAAAAGTTTACTTTTTCATTCAAGTAGAAATGACTGTTAAAGGTGTAAGACAATTTAAAAAGCACTCACATCCAAAGCAGGAGCTTTTTTGCTGCCTGCCAGAAGACATAGAGATTTTTAAACAGCTTTTAATTTAGAATATCTACTTATTTATCTGTCTTTTTTTTAAGAGAAGACAGAGAAAGAAAATTGAATGACTGCCCAAAGCATTCTGAAGATGCAGCTTTCTCAGCTTTATGCATGGACTGTCCTTTTATGTGTGAGAATGCCACATGGGAGTGACATGTGCTCAGAAGAGTATAGTTTTTCTGTTGACATAAAGGGCTTGGAGAGCTCAATGTGTTTAGCTATCAAAAAGAAAACGGAGAGGTGATTTGATTACAGTATATGAGTACCTCATGGGGAGAAAATACCAAAGGAGTCTTTTGTATAGCTGGGAAGCGACTTAGCAAGAATCAGTGATGGGAATAAAAGGCTGGCAATTCATATTGTTAATGACTTTATTTAGTGAAAGCAAAGGTATGTGAGAACTGGAACAAAGTCCTAACCAGACACTGGAATTCATTCTTCCAGAGAGTAGCTTTCTATACAATGTGTTATTTACTTTTTGGACAGAATATAAGGGAAGCAGGGTGCAATATAATAGCCACAGTGCACAGGAAATTACTTCAAGCTTTAGAGGTGGTGTGTTCAGCTGGGCTAAATCCCACTTAAAATTTAAAGTTTTAATGTTCTGTGTCCCTAAGCCTAAGCAAACTGTCAGGGACCTCCCCTTGGAGAGATGGCTCTTACATGCCACTGAAGAGCCCCATATCAGTCCATACCTACTTGTTAGTCCAGTTGCTACCTTGGCTCGTCCTGATGTTCATACTGTGGTCAGCTTTAAACACATCCTCCAAAAATACTTTACTTGTTGATGCTGCAGTTTTATCAGGGTCAGTTTAGCTGCCACCTTTTGTTTAGTGGTCCATAGCACATGCCTAGGGCATGGAACATCCCCCATTCCAAGTCTAAGATGATAGGTACTGTGTTCACATCTTCTGAATGTCTCATTTGTCATAAAACTGGGACTGAACCATAGACAGAGTCTGATGGCCTGAGGAAAATACAGACTGACTCTTGCCTCAGGTAGTGGGGGTAATTTCATTTCCTCTTCTCAGTGTGCTTCTGGCACTTGGGCCACTAAATTTTATAGAGAACCACAGAATGACAGAATGGGTAGGTTTGGAAAGGAGCACAGGGTCACCTGAACAGGAAGGACATTCTTCCCCATGATCAGGTGGAACTTCCTGTGCATCACTTTCAGCCCATTGCCACTTATTCTGTTGCTTGGCACTACCAAGCAGAGCCTGGCTCCCTCCAACCTCTTGACACCTCCCTTCAGATCCTTATAGACATTCATAAGGTTCCCTCTCAATACAGAAAAGTGAAAACACTCCTGGGAACAGTGGCTTGGGATACCCCTCTATTCCAGGCATGCTCATACAATTACCTACATGAGGCACAAAAATGCATGTAGGACCCATGTGAGGTTACACATTTGTTGAATGAGTTACTTCAGTTATGCAAAGCTTTCATTGCAACAGTGAAGTATGAGTCACATATTGCACATTGCCCTTCACAGTAGTGCACATTGCCTAACAGTGAAGAAATAACTTCACTTTCCAGGCCTGCTTTAGTTGTTATAGAGAGGGCTTTTTCTTGTGCAACTTAGAGGGAGAGAAGGTAATTGGTGCCATTATATCTAAGATTGTTACTGTTTTCTGCAACTGAAAGTAACAGATTGTCAGACACTGGGCATATGTGAGCTTCGTGTTCTTTTCTTTTCAGTTAATCAATAAAAATAATTATGAGAACAATTTCCATGTCAAAGAGAGAATGTGTTGCCTTTTCAAACTGAAATACATTGGGTGTGGGGTATGGTGGCAGCAGAAAGCAATAACTTTAAGATGTGGAAAGACAGAAATGGATGTGTTTAGTCTTGGGTAAACTGACAAGAAAAAAAGGAGGAAATGAGAAGAATAAATCAAAACTGAGTCAGCTACCTTAACTGTTTTTTAAATGAGGTGTGCCTCATCCTGTCCTGATAAGAATGTTGACCAAGCCTCCAAATCCCACTAAATCTATTGAAACACATGTGGCACTTTTTACCCCACAATCATGTACCCTTTCAGGGATACCCTGGCTAAAGGAGATAATATTTCTTAGGTTAATCAGACTCACAATGGCCAGACTGGCACATAATTTCTGTCTATCTCAGTCATGGCAAAAAATCTGGATGAAGAGACAGACATAGGACTAGGAAACTGCATTTTTATAAATGAGATGGGTGAAAGATGTCTTTGTAAGAGATCAAACATATGCATCTGATTACATTTGGACAATAGACCACACTAGTGTCACTGGGCTGTAGGTTTATTGCAATACTGTGATGGTTCAGAGCCTGGTTGAAAGGGACAACATGAGGAAAAGTGCAGCAAAGGATAACTGAGAGGAGAACAGTTTGAGGGTATTGAGGTTGCCAGTAGGAAAAACAAGTAAGGCCTTTTTATTTTTTGTTTATAAATTTGACAGAGATAATGAGAAAGCAATGATATAATCTTTTCAGTTGCATGAGTGTGCCTGGGGATTTCTCTGAGTTGTGGTATATAGGTATCTTGGTTTAACTCAGCCCACAACTAAATACCACCCAGCAACTTTCTCAAACCATTCTCCATGGTGGCATGGGAATATAAAAGTAAAAAAAAATACACCAAAATTCATGGCTTGTGATAGAACAGTTAAATAATTGAAACAATATAAAGTTTTACAAATAGCAATAAAAAATGAGGAGAGAGAGCAGGAGAAATAAAACCCAGGAGAAAACCCTAGCAATTAATGATACAAGTGCTCAACACCCAATAACCAATGCCCACCCCATTTCCAGCAATGCTCTGGTGATTGTCCCCTCCAGATCAGCTTCCTCCAGTTTGTGTACTGAGCTTGGCATTCTATGGTATGGAGTATCCCTTTGCCCAGTTTGGGCCAGCTGTCCCAGATGCCCTCAAGGCAATTTGTGCAGCTCCTCACTGACAGAGCATGGGAAAATGAAAATTCCTTGACCCAGGTTAAGCACTATTCAGCAACAACAAAAACTTCAGTGTGCTGTTAACATTATTCTATACTGAATCCAAAACACAGAACTGTACCAGCTACTAGGAAGAAAATGAACTCTATATCAGCTGAAACCAGGACAATAGGATCCAAGTTCAAGAGAAGGGCATGCTTTAGGTGTAATGAGCCAAGAATAATGTCAAGTCTCAGAAAATAGGTGGAAATTTTCCTCCAACAAACATGTATGTAAGAAACTGATTACAAAAAGCAAGCACATAGAAGTCAGTCTACTTTCTTTGGAGCAGCATCATTATGTAAGGGCTTGCTGAAAAGTAAGAAGCAGTTTTACATCAGTTTTTTACATTTCCCAGGGCAGACATGCTGTCCACAAGAGGATCTCTTCCAGAAATTTATCAGAGTCCTAATCCTTTCACATTCTCCACTCTTCTCCATGGATGCCTACAATAAATGCATTAAAGTCTGAGACATGCCTAAATTTTATTCCTTCTCAGCAGAGAGGAATAAATGCTTACAGGACACAAGCCATCTTCTCCTAAGTGGATTGCTGGAAAAGATCAGATGAATCATAAGCCAAAAGTGCCTATTTCTCTTTATTGACTGTAAAGGGAGTTGATGGTAATACAGGCTCATCCATATGCTGCTATGTGTGTCATTTTCTGTGAAAAGCTCAAACAATTTATTAGTCACCCTCAAACCATCAGTACTAGAATTTAGCAGAAAAAGGCTTTGGAGCACTTAGGTGCTCAGATATTTGCTTTCCTTCTAACTTGGAAAGGAAGGACAAAATGTCTGCAATAACCTGTATGAGAAAATGAAGACTCCTCACAGAGTCCTAAGGATCTGTATATCTGAGGATATATATACAAAAGAGACTTCCAGAAGGGAAGGATACTGAATGGTCCAGGAGATAAAGAGCAAAGAAATAGTCTGATGGGAAAGAAATCACATTAGAAATCTTCCCTTTTTGATGTTTTGCCATGTGTCCCAGTGTTGTCCTCCTTTCAGAAGTGAAAAAAAAAACCCAACCCTTTCTAGTTTCATGATGCACCTGACTTGATTCTTTTACACCAAAATTATAACCTTCCCTCTCTGGAGGACTGAAAGACAGAGGGACTGGCAGATGTTATAGATACATAATTGGGGAAGCAAACAATTATTTACTAATGATGGGCTGATGATGCTTTGATCTACTTCAGCCTATTCTCTCTTGAGAAGTGATTTTGACGTCCTACCATACCTGATACTAAGAATGCACTGTCTTCCATATTGAAGGCAACTGTGAAATTTAATTAAAGTTCTGAACCTTATTTCACCATGATTTCACTACTATAACTGAGGAAGACAAGATGGATAGCAGTGGAAATAATTAAGAACCAAAAGTGGAAAGCATGGCAAGACAGCACTGAAAGCCAGCAAGAAGAGGCTTTAGCAGATATGTATATGATGTAATTTCAAGTCCCTGGAAAAGTCCAAGTTCCCCCAGTGAAAGAGTTTCCCCCACAAGTGGCTCTGCTGACAGAATTAGGATGCCCTTTTGTTAAGCTTCTCATCTGTGTATACAAATACTACCTTAGGCAACCACTGTGGTTCAGTCAATGCTGTTGGTAATGCAGCTTGTGAATCGCTGGGGTAAGATGGACCTGGGTGAGAGGAAAAGGCATTACCTGACAAAGAAAGAAATCTCATCATGCCTCAGTATTTCTCAGGACCATCTGGCTGTCACAGAGGGCTGGGAGGGGTATAAACTCATTTGTTGGGAAGGGTATGTACTCAGTTTCAGCAGAGTGTGATACAGCAGTCATCTCTCCACAGGGGTCAAAGAGAGACATGCAGCTTGACATGCCTCTGGGTCAAACATCAAATGATGGGCAGCAACAGAAACAGGAAAATATTTCATCCTAAAGTACATACAACAGGACCAAGACTTTAGGAACATTATCTCCCCCACTCTGCTTTTTTTTTAAAGTTAAATAATTAGCTAATAAAATTGTCTGTCTTTTTCCTACAAGTGAAGCAGTTCATGTAAAATTGCTTAAGTACTAGCAAGATTTTTTTGTCTCTTTGAATTAAAAGAAAAAAGTGTAATTACACCATTATTAACTAAAATTACATTTTAAAAAAATTGAATCCAGTTAGGGTTCTTTTTCTAAGGTTCTCAGCTAAAGCAGATTTCACCCCAGAAGACAGCAAAGCTTTGGGCACTCAGTGAATTGACAGCAGAGGCAATATACATAAAACTTTAGTATCCTAAAAGACTCCAAAAACTTTTCATAGTTGGACTTTTTATTCCTGTTATTAAATTTGATCAATTTTCATTTGAAAAGGTACTTGTAAGGCTCTCTTGACACTCAAACCCCACTGTAATTATACTACAATACTCTTCAAGACATATATTCAAATGAATGGAAACTCCCTAGTCAAAGAATGATAATGCACTTATTTCCTGTATTTTTTTTCCCTAAACACATTGATCCCCCTAATTATCATCTACAGGGGAAGGAAATAGAAATAAAAGTTTTCATTTTCCCACGAAAAGCAAAAGCAACAACAAAAACTGCAAACCAACCAAACCCAAATCCAAGCAACCAAAACCAAAAAATCAGCCCCAGGCAAACATAAAAAAACCCCTGGGGACAATGAAAAAGAAGTTCTCAGAGCACAAAGCAGACTGCAGGCATAGGACACAACCTGTTCTTTTTTGCCTTGGTACGAATGGGCTTGAACTGACAGGGAGCATCAAGATGGAAGATGAGCTCCAAACCATTTAGCACTGCTTGACTGTTCAAACCAATGGGATACAGGCTGCATGGCAAAAGACATGGGTGGAAGAAATTGCTGAATGTTTTCTGCAACCATAAGATGAAGATTAGGCCTACAGGGGAGTCTAGCTGCAGCCTTGAGCTCCTGTAAGTGGGTTTTGGAAAATAATAACACCTGTTCCCATTCCTGGTATTTCTGAACCTTCCAGATCCTTCCTGATATCTGTAATAATGTCAGAGTTGATGCCCTGCTGGCAAAGAAAAGTGAGGTAGGACTGGCACATATATCATTGGATCAAGATAATGTTAGAAGTATCCAAATTATGCATCTGTGGAAGAGAAACTCCACAGTATATTCAGAGGGAGTTTAAAAGAAGTTTTAAAGTCTTTCCACTCCTTCTGGATAGCCAGCATGAGCACCAAGATCCCCTGAAACCCTTCAACATCTGCACTGTTTCACATAAGTTGATGGTCATCACCAACACAGGTAAAAGAATGTGACTGAACCTATAACCCTTATAAAAATGAATAGTTTTGCAGGAACAACCATTTCAGGTATGAGAGAAGTAGTTTTGCCCTGTCCTTCAGATAGATGTTCCTTTAGAGGCTTTCTTTGAAGACTGGTAATTGAACACTCCTAAAATATAGAAACTTAGTCCTGTGATGAACGTGAAGTTGGACACAATGATCCTTATGGGTCAACTTGAGATATTGGATCATTCTGTGAAAAAAATCAACACCACTGCTTACTTTTGCATAGAAAACAGGTAATGAAAAGTTTCATCAGAACTTAGCAGACCACACTCATAACTCTCCTGACCCCAGAGAAGAATCTAGATTTGTACTACTAATCATAACGATTGTTTATGTTTTGATAATATGACATCTTGTGGGAGCTGAGCCACTGAAAACAGGATCTTACTTCTCCTCAAAATATTATCAGCTTTTCAGTGGATTGCTGCTAAATTTTGCAGGTTTGCAGTGAAAACTGATATTTGGGAGCAAAGCAGCAAAATGAGTTAATATGTGCCAGAGATATGAAAGCAGTATAACAGCTTTTGGAAGCTTACCAGAGGGAAGAAACCAGGTCTACTCATAAATAAGGAAGACGTGAAATTAATAACGTTTCAGAAGTGACTGAGATAACTTACAGTGGTATCAAGCCTGTCATCAGTAAAAATATACATCAAAAAAGGTTGAAATATTAGGTACAGAGAAAACTTACTCAAATACATTTGGAAATCTGAATGCATACAATCCAGCTGGCCTTGATCATATCTTAGGGTGATCACCTCCCAGAGTTTATATAAGCTGTAGGCTTCACCTACTCTTGAAAGTTACAGCAATAAAATTGATGATGTGGCCCCATAATTGAGCATGATTGAATTACTGCAGGTAGGCAAGTTACTTGATGCCAGCTGAGCTGTGGTGACTGGCTCTGTGTGCTCTCCACTAAGTAGTGTCTATTACTTTCACTAGCAGCATAAAACCAATTTACAGAAACTGAAGCTAAAAGGCAGGGCTCCCTTTTCCAGTTGAAGAGTGGTATATTTCACTTTGACTTAGGTAGCTTCATAATTTTGTCTCAAAAAAACTATAAGTTGAGAGGTATAAATAGCTGGGGTAAAACTAAGATAGAAGTAAATCACTTGAGAAGTTAATAAAAAAAATATTACTGTGGCCTTCAGACTAGGAAGGAATAACCTTTGGGAATGCTCTGTGAAAAAAAACAAACCAATTTCTAAGAATTAAGGGCAGGGAAAATAAAAATCATGTAAAAAAAAAAAAAAACAACTCACAGGCTTGGATTTTCCCACTATTATTTCATTACTGGATCCTCCTTTTTTAATCACTTTTCTTGCTTTTCTTTTAGCAAATTGTGGAATAAAATATTTTGAAAAGTCAATTAATTAATCAAAATAAGGCTCCAGTTATCCCCATGCTAGGCAATACAAATTGCTGAAGAACAAACACTGGCCAGAAGATTTGCTTTTTGAGGTGTGCTAAAATTAAGCAATTCAACAGATATTTGTAGATTTACTTAAGCACTAACCATCCCATTTCACAAGGTCTTATCTGGAAAAAAATGTTAAGATTACCCTGGACAGAAGATACCTTCTGTATCAACAGCCTGTAAAAGAGTTTTGAATGCCAGAATAAGTTTCAGGAGCACTTTATTTGTACATTACTGAGATTGGACATTTTCCTCTTAACCTGAGCACCTCATTAATGAGAAAGTAAACAACATATTATTGAAAGCCTGCAGGTCATATTGCACATAAATTTGTATTAGAGTAACCCAATCAAGCACCAGCTTAGTACCATAAATATAGACAGAGAGAGAATAAAAGTGATTTAGAAAGATTTAAAAGCCAGATTAAATTGAAGACTACCCCTACTAATCTAACATATGTTCAGGATGAAAAGAAGAAAAAAATGAGAGGCAACAATGCTGAAAGGTACAGAAAGATGACAAAACAGCATGCATGAATTTGAAATGTGTGATGGCAGCTGAAAGTACTTGTGCAAATTGATGCTGTGTATGCAAGTGCTTGGTACGCTGCACATGGTATGTCTGGCTCTATATTCTCAAGCAGTGTCTTTAAGCCAGGATGCTGAACTCATGCATTTTAAGAGGAGAAGGATGCCTACAAGTTTTAGGAAGCAGAAAAACAGGTTATGAGACTGAAGGATATAGGAACATTTGAGGCATCTCATTTAATGAAGCAATGAAAAACCAGAGAAGAGAAGGAAAGAAAGATAATAAGTGGCATCTAAGTAGAAACCTAAGGAATGTAAATGGAACTAAGACAGGGAAAAAATAGATTAGACATTAGGAATGTAAAATGGTAAATTAGCTTCTTTTTTAAAATTTTTTTTTACCTTCTGAAATAATCTGCAGATAATCAAAGTTCTTTGACTTGTTATTTTCCTGGAGGCCAAAGTCATCATCATCAAATCTTTAGTATAAACCACATACTGGCAGCCAGCAGGTTCATGGGAACTAACAAATCTTCATTTTTCCATTAATTTTACCTGCAGTTCTTCTCATTCTGTACCAAAGTTTCCTCAGAGGTCCAGTTATGAGATATGCAAAATTAAAAAGCTGCTCGTATTTTTTCTGGGTAACCATGATTCTCTGAATATACATTGCCTGATCCATAAGGTTTTCCCTTACTGGGGAGTGATGTTTCCAACTGGTTGCATATAAAGCAGGTCCTTTCCTTTCTTTTTCTTTCCACCAGGTTTAGAATGAGTAAATGTTCCAAATCCACATTTCATTTGCTTCTCCTTCTTCAGCAGTTTTTTCAGCATCTCAAATCACTATTTCTTGTGCTTGTTGCAGAGACAGGAATTCCTCCATAGTAACGTTGGTGTATCTAAGATCATTTTTCTCCTCTTCTAGTTTTCTCCAAACTCAAGCAATCTATCCAAAATTTCACACATATATTTTTCTAGCAAACCATACCGCCAAAAAGTTATAGAGAAAATCAGTCAGCTTATTTATTAGGCGCTGTAGCTTAAAAAAAAAAAAATCAGGAGGACTGCAGTCTTTGAAAAAAATGTTTTGAAAGATGAGTGTCTCCAAAATTACAGTGTATAAGCCCAGAGTCTGCTAGATTCAGCAAAATCTAAGATCTGATGCCTCTGGCTGAGATCTTAGATTTAAAATAGTCGAGAAGTCTTTTTTCAGACTTGAATAGTCCAGATTTTTATGAAGGTGTCTCCAGTGAAAACAGGTTAAGAATGACATTACTGTATGCTGTGGCTTTCAGAAGGGGTGTGCAGCCATTAAGGTAAAGGGCAGGTCTTCCAGAGCAGACCAGCCTAAAATCCAAAGACTTTTCAGTTGCTGAGCTGAATGCATGCTTTAGAATTTCTCATTTCAAAAATGAAACAATTTTTAAGGTTGCTCATACAGTAAAAACAACATTTTGGAATTGTTCTGGTTTCCCTTAATTCAAGCTCTTATTTTTCTACTGTTTCTATATTATCCAAATTGCTGGATTTTTATATTATTTTATAACTGTTGAGGAGATCTGTAATTAATATCCCTTGGGTTTGGTTGTTTTTTTTTTTTTTTTTCCTAGATCTAAAGATCTTATCTGGTCAGTAGTGTGTAGCTTGACATAGGTATGTTTTTAATTTCATTTTCATTTTGTAGGGATGAGCATCAGCACCACATTACATCACCTACATGTCTGTCAGCAGTGCCAGTGGGCACCCTGCAGAACTGCAGACACTCCTCCCTGGGGTATCTGGTGCCATTTGAAGCCCCTGGGGTGCCTGAACCATCTGCACAGGTCAGGCAGTGAGAACAAAATATCCAGGGGCAAGCTGGGCTGTTGTGAAGTAGCAGGGTCATATCTGTAGCTGGGAGGCCCCAGTGGACTTGATGACCCTGGAGGTCTTTTCCAAACTTACTGATTCTGTGACATTATGATCCCAAGTGACCATAACTCCTACATTTAGTCAGTAAGATTGCCCTCCAGGCTCTGTTGCCAGCATTGAAGCCTTTGGAATCTTGGATATGTGGTGTATATGCAGAAACTTAAATTTAGGTGTCTTAATCTGGAAATGAATGCCACCTAAAGGGCAGGATCTTGATGCTTAGATTCAGGCACCTCGTGCCATGTGAGCTATTCTGGTTTATCTAAAACCCTCATGGGGCAAGCAGATATAACACAGGTAGCACAGGCCACAGTGGAAAGACAACTGAAAGTCAAGTGGGATCCCTAAAATGTCCCACATGGCAGTAGAAATCTAAATTTAGTCAGCTGAATCCACTCTGGGTATCTATAACTAAATAATTTTTTAAAATCTTATTTTCTATTAAAAAAAAAAAAAAAAAAAAAAAAAAAAAAAAAAAAAAANAGGAAAAAAAATAAAGAAGGAAAAGAGTACCTGATGCCTTGGATTCACTCTGTAGTCCAACACTATCTGAGATGACCAGGCTGTCCCACCTGCCCTGCCACTCCAGGTACAAAAAACAGATCTCCCTAAGGATGTCTTAGATACCCTTGTATCTCTCAGATGACAAAGAATGCCTATATAATTCACTGAATGAGTCCCTGATGGAGTGGTTTTCTTCTTTTCCTAAGCTTAAGGTCTAAAACAAAGTAGACAAAATATACTTCAACAGTGCTCTAACTTGACTGATGGGATTTTTCATCTAACTTAGCCATATAACACCTGAAATGAATCCCATGTAGGGTGTCAGACTATTCTTAAATAACTGTTGGTCTCAAAGATTAAAGCAGTGTTTTGGCAGCTTTTTTTTGCTGCAATGTTCTCTGGGTCAGAGTTTGAAATGTGAACTGTAAAATGCATGAAAAATGCAAAATCAAGGACGCCAGAAAATTATATAAAAATGTACAAGTCAAAATAGCTCAATGTGATAACATTAACATTTAGAATTTTGAAATCTGTAAACTTTCCAAAATAAAAATGTCAAGACATTTTCTTTTTTTTATTTCTCCACAGTAACTTTTGCAAAATTATTATCAGGAAATGTTTTGAAAATGGATTTTTGACAGCTCCAGATTTTGATGAAAATGAGATTAAGATAATAAATGCAGAAGAACTACCAATATGGCATTCCCATCAGCTCCCCAGTATCATGCTGCATAGCTCTTTCTGCAGGCTAGGGAGTAATTGAGACTCAGTCACCATGACTGGTAGGTGGGTGGCTATTACAGATTTCACCAGTTCTCAGTTTCCCGTTAATGAACATGAACACTAGTTTTGATAGCTCATGACATATCTCCAGCTTATGGGTACATCAGGGAAATCAAAAAATAGTGTAATTATCAGTAGAAATTTTGGAGGAGGTTATCATGATGGGGAAACGCAGTTATCAGGATAGTAAATAAGGAAGTACCGGTGACATTTTCAGAGGTGCTTAATTATTGCCCTAATAATGGTCTCACTGGAGGAACTGGTGAATATCCTACTTGTTTAAAGAGACCAGAGTGTTACACATTTTGTAAAAAAAACCCCTTAACCTATTGGGAAGAGATGGAAAGAAGAGGAAAGGGCCCAAGTATGAGCTCATTTGACTTCTGAGGCTGAGGGAATGGATTTATTTCTGAAGGCTGTCCTGACTTCCTTACACAGGAAAAACATAAATGAAAGAAGATGGAAATTTCTTTCAAGACTTGCCTATGTGGGAAACACATCTGTAAAAGAAGACAGATATTTCCTCTCCACACTGAAATTTCCATTTGAATGATAATGGGTTAGATCTAAATAGTCACTTCAACTAGGAACCAATTAGTAGAATTAAGGTGCACTCTTCTGAAATGCCCTGCAGTGCAGTAAAGGAGCACTTACTGTGCAGGCAATGGACCACAGAAGGTGTGTGTTCCCACATATATGTTGGTATTGATATATTGGTGAATTCACTGAAGAGGACACTGCAAAGCAGTGCTTGAGCTCCACCTTCATCATTGGCTCCATCTCTGTCCCTCATCCCAGCAACACATCTCTGCAGAGGACTGGCATTCTTCTCACATGGATCTCCTTCAAGGCTGTTATGACAGGAACTAGACAGAATCACTGCAATGGGCTTTTTATTTCAGCTTCTTTTGAGAAGGTCCAAAGACGGCTGATGTGTAGATGGTACTTCATGGTTTTTATTTTCTTTCTCTGCAAAGAAAGCTTATGCATTCTTGCCTCTTGCTGAGACACACTTGTATTCTCCAATTGCCTGCACTGATGTTTTTCCTGGGCCAATAGTGACATCCAGCTTCTCACTCCTTAACCTCTTTCCACTGAGACTAACAATACAGCCATCCATATTTATCCATTCATTTCTCCCCTCTTACTCAAGATAACAATTATTTGTACTGGAACAAACTGTGTCTTTGGAATGTATTTTTGCAGAGCAGATGAAATAAGGACTGCAGACTTCTTGTTTTGAGGACAATTGTAAAATTCACCAAGCAGAAGCAGAATGAGACCCTGAAGCCCAAAGGTAATAGGACAAGAGCAAGCTAAAGACTGGAGTGCCCATTAATTATTAAGCCTTCATTTCCTCTCTCACCACAATAGTATTAAAAACTAGTATAGACAAGTAAATTGAAAATAAATACTCTGTAGTTCAAGGCATTCATTTAACCTTAATACTGAGGACTCTCTCTAGGGATACAGGCTGGGATTTTTTTTTTAATTACAGGCTGCTAATTCAGTGGATGCTCAATATAAATAAGAACCATCTTTTTGCATTAAATACACACAGGTTATGTTCCCAGGACACCATTTTCTCATCTTCAGCAAGAGGGGTGACATCTCTGCTACCTTTAGGATGTTTGCTCATCCAGAGTGGAGCTTGGCACCCAACCCTGTCCCTCTGACCATATGGTAGGGAATGGGACTGCTGTGCCTCAAGGGGTGATGGATCTTCTTGTTTCTGTGCATCCCTGTCTTTAGTATGCATGAGGGTGGAGATGGAAAAAAAACCCACTACATCAGTAAGAATCCCTGTCCAAATGATGTGTACTGAGCCTCACCAAAATACCACTTTTGCTCCAGTCAGAAGCAGTTGACAGTGGAAGAAAATTAGTCCAACTGCTAGCTCAGAAAGAAAAACAAAAATTAAAAATATAATTTTCAGGTGAGACCAGAAATATTTAATTCCTATGTAGGCTGTGTGGTTAAAAAATGGCACATAAATGTATTTAGCTCAGTAAGAATTCACACCCTTCTGCCTGCGCTCTTAGTTTCTCACCGTTAGTGATTGAGACAAACCTCTCCATTTATCAACAAGAGACTGAGACAATGCCCCTATTAAGCACTATTTGAGAAAATTCATAAGAAGTTGTGACTGAGGTGGGAATTAAACTATATCTTAAGCTGTGTGTTAGTGCTTAGTCCTTCAAACTAAAAGCCTGCACAGATTTTGTTAGGCAACTCTCCCGCAGTGAAGCACTCATTTCTCATCTGTGTTGTCGGACCATCCTCTACAGCTGACTGCTCTGGAGATGTGCTGGGAAGGTCTATCAAAGTAAATTAACCCAGTAAATATAGCATTCCACTGCCTGGAACAGAGTGCAGGCTTCCTGTTAACTAACAACAATGGTCCTATCACTTCTCATGCTTTGTCTGGACTTTGTTTGGCCTTCCTGGAAACTTATTTTAGCTACCAGCAATCCTTAAGACAACATACCTTGATCTGGCTTTTGCTTAGTTTTGGTATAACACTTTATGCTATATGTATACTTGTAATATCATCTACTAATAGTAATAACAAAGAGTTCTTTCATGCAGAATGGTTTTTGAGCCCAGAAAGAAATACAGCTTGGGGGATTATAGGCTTGGGAAAATAGAAGACAACCTTGAAAACCTAGGCAAAGGATGTGCTCCCAGGTCTATAAGTAGCTCACCAGTACTCACCAGCACTTATTAGTCACCAGAGGAGTGCAACCCTGAGAGCTGGGTGAAATTATTTTAGAAGTGACTTCTATCTGACATTGTAAATTGTGGTATTGAGAGATTTATTCATGATGTGGACTTGCAGATCAATGAAAAAAGAGAAGGAATTGAAGTTTCTTGGCAAACATGCAAAAATTACCCCAAACTTTCCAAGGATGAGAAGGAAGAAATGATCAGTGTTGCATTGCGGCTGGAGAAGGACTTGTTCACAAATTCCCAGCAGCAAGCAATCTTAGGATCCTTGGGGCAGTGGTGGGTACCAAAGAAATTTTGCTGTTTAAAAGTTTTTGTATATATCATTTAATGCTACGTACTTCGAAGTATTTGTGTCACTATCATCATAACTGTACTGATAATTTTTTAACTGGACTACTAAGACTAATTAGAATAACAATGAACTATTGTCTTTGCCTGTATAATGTGTTCATTTTGCCCAGAAAAAGGCTTTAAGCATAACAAATTAGTGAGAATTCAAGCAAGCTATTCTATAACTTGGATGCAACAAGCTGTTAACAATGAACCCCAGAAGCTCTTGTTCACCTTTCAAACATTTAAGAAGAGCAGCCTTCTGTTGTCTTTCTGCTCATTTCACCATGGCAGGATAATACAATTTGTTTGACATAAATTTGGCAAGAGAGAAACTGAGTCTCAGAACCATAAGCAAGAAGAAGGAGCAAAAGACTGGATGACTAACTACCTCATCCCACTTGCCACAGCCCTTAAAATAATATCTTTTGCAGGGCAGTAGAAACATCGCAGGGTTATGGATGGTTGGGGAAGTCCTGCTGAGACATATAGCAACTCCATCCTGAGCCATGCTGTTCTCCTGTGAGGCTCTGGAGGAATAAGGCCACTGCAGTGAGTTAGCATTGACTGTGGAGCAGCCAGGCTCTTTACCTGGTCCAGTACTGGGTAAATAAGATTCTCAAGAGGCTGGCCAGGCCACTGTGCCTACTGGTTTACCTCTGTTGAGTCTACTGTGTTGCAGTGCTATGAAGTTCCCAACATCATGTTCTGTGTCTCACTGAATGTGTTCCACAACACTCTGGACATCATTTAGGAAGAGTATCCTGCTCTGGTTTGTTAGGTTGTTTGTAGGAGAGATAGTCTGACTCTGCTGTCAGGGAGGAGGATGGGGATTAGAAGGCCACAATTGTTACAATAGTGAAAGGCTAAAGCCTTGCTAAAAGTTGTGGCAAATTTATTCTAGAAATCTGGAATCTTCATCTTATTACAACATATCACCTTATTCTTGTACACAAGATTGATGTTGGGGGTGTGATGATACTAAGCTCAGAGGCAAAATTTATTCTCTGTGCAGTAACAGATGGTGTCTGATCCAGGGATCCTCGCCAGGAGTTCATCAGCTCTGTGTTTGGGTAGCTCAAGTCATTGTCTGTGAGATCAGCTTGTTGGCAGAGTGAAGAGCAGCATCATCACCATGGCCTGCTGCACATTTCACATGCTGCTAGTGAGTCATGTGGCTGAAGGCAAGCCAGGTGCTCCACTGGATCCTACCTAGACTTAGGCAAACTTGGGTGATTGAACAAGTGACATCAGCCTCTGGGGACAGAAAGAACACTTAAGTGCAATGAATACCTGTTCTGCAAACACCATGGAGTTTCTGCCTTGTCCACAATCTCTCCATCCTTTTCTTAATTTGTCTTGCCTCCCTCAGTTTTGCAGAGAACAAATTCCTCTCTTTATCATCCTGAGACCAACAGCAAAATGCCCAATCTAATGTGTTTACAATAGTAAACACTAATCTTTTCCCTCAGCATAAAGTAACTTCTTTTGTAAGAAACATTATCCTAGTGAAGAAAGCAAACTCTTATTCTATGCTAAGAACCATCCATTTCTGTCCTTTCCCAACAGTAAACTCACCAGAAGGCTGTGGAAAGAGAGACACTTGATGCCATCCAGACCTCACTGGAACTCACCCCTGGCCTGCCAGGGGATCATCCTCAGACAGTCAGAACTCCTGAAAACAGGAGAATCTTGTTGTTTGCTTCCTGGCAACAGGGACAGTATTCTCATGAAGGAATGGGACTAATAGTGGAATATAATCTATTCAATTCTGGTCAGTGCAAGCATGGTGACAATGTGAAGTATGAGAAAGCTACTATTCTTTCAAATGGAAACTAAAAACAAACAGAAGGGTACATCACTCAGCCAGACCACAAGTAACATCTGGGGCACACTAGCTGTCCCACTGGAAGAAGAAAAAAGCTCAGAAAAAGATTTGATTTGGCTCAGCCTTTCTTTTTAAATCTATGCCCGCATATTTTTCATAGGAGATTTCTGAGATTATTTCTTTATTTTGCTCAAGCTTTGAATAAAATTCATTCTTGTGAGGACTGGCTTGGCTTCTGTGTTCACACATATAACCAATTGCCAGACAAGCTACCCTTGATTAGTGAGGCCAGCTCATATTAGTCATAGCCACCACCACAGTCAGCTGAGGCTGCTGCAGCATCATCTAGAATTCATCTAGAACATTCACTTAGAATAGCAGCACTCCTGCACACCAGCACTGGCATTTTGCAAGGGAAGCAAGGACAGAACATTTGTATCTCTGGTCCATACTGGAACTAGCAGGGGCAAAAAAGATCTTTGTGTCCCAGACACATGTGTACATGTGACCAAGTGCTATACATTCCTGAGTACAACATCTAATATATTTATTCACTAAACAGGTGCTGGAAATGTTGAGATAATGTTATGTTAGATGTGGTTTTCAAGAGTTGTGGGAATGTCATAGAGAGTCATGGAGAATAGTCTTGGATTAAGTGATAATGTTTTGTCTAAAGAGAGCAAACTTCGGTAAACTGGGAATACTGATTAGAAAATTCAAATGACCTCAGAAACCAGGGACTAGAATGCTAAAGTTATTTGGGATTTATTTGGATCAAAGTTAGAACAACCAGTCAGCAATGTGCATAACAAGCAAGTTGCAGGCTTCCTTGCTTTAGTAATCCCTCCCTCCTTCCCAAGAGAGGTATTAGAAAGAAGCTGAGAGCTTGGAAGGAGTGAAAACGGCTCGATCAGCTCAGGCTATGACTGCATTACTTGTGTGGGAGCATTTCCAAGTTCCTTTGTCTGTGTATATGCTTCTGGTGTATCCCAAATCCCATCCCTTCTTCTTCCTCCAAACGCACTCTTATTACTATGAGAAGGCAAGTTTTAGGAAATACTGGATCTGAGTCACTGCAGGACCAGCATCCCTGAACAAACTTCAGGTAAGTCTGTACATGGCAAAATAAAGCTGAAATCAGACAATATATTGATACAGTAACAATTTGCCGTGGTGGAGACAAGCCAGGTTTAATTTTTAATCTTAAAGCAAGAAACAGGAGATTATACAGGTGTCAGATAGGGAGACTGAGAAAAGAAATGGACAATAATGCAATACACATACATGGAAAAAAGTTAGGACTGTTCTTGATTTACCCTAGATAACACATGCCAATGACTTTGGGAGACGGCAGCCAGAATGAGGACAGGAAAATGGAAATAATCTGTTCTGCCTATCAGCTGGTGTGATAACTCAGGACATTGTCCCCCTCACATGAATCTGCTAATTGGTGAGATAATCCAAGCTGGACATCTGTCCAGTAGGGAGTTACCTCTGGTGCCATGGAGGTGGCATTCCCAGCTGACAATAAACACCTTGCCTTGAGAGCAGGTTGAAGATTGAATTTCTGATTGACAGACACTTCACTTGACAAACTATAAAAGATACACAAAACTTTTACAAAGCAGAAGTCTTCTGCACGTTCCCTGGAAATGTGTGAGGGGATCTCTTTTCAAGGTTTGGGATGCTGACCTTTGAGTTACTCTCCCAGGGGCTGAGTGAAAGGAATCTGTGTACCCCATCATCAATTCAGTGGTAAGTTACATTGACTGCTAATCTATACTACATCTTTGCTAGTTATAACATGGGCACCTTTATGTTGTGCACTGTTTTATGTAAATCCACTAGTAGTTCTTTGTTTTAACCTGTGTAGTAACTCTGTTTAAGGCCTTTTGTTTGTTAATCTTCTGTCTACCCACTAAATAACTCATTTTATATTAGACCTGATTTGCCATTTTTTAGAACTTGTGAGCCAGGGTGGTTTAGGTGCGGGTCACCTGAATTTAAGCTGCTGCCAAAAATCTGAACCTAAGGCAGGGTTGTCTAACACTTTCACTCAATCCATAACAAAGTAGGGTCTTTGGGAAGAGGTGCAGTGAAAGCACCACCTCTTTTGAACCCCAGCTTACTGCCTGCACTGTCTTAAAATGCCCTCACATGGCCCTTCCAAGACAAAGGTTGAAGGAGGTTACTCCCACTTGGCTGCAGAAATGCTTATCCAGAGGGGAGACACAATCTTAGGGAGTTGACTAAAGTCAGCAGACACTGTGGTAGTAGATATTGTTGAAACTGGGAAGAAAGTACTACAAACTGAAGCACAGCACCCGAACATTTGACATTGAGACTCAGGAATTAATAGATATGGATTGACCGTGAATAGGCAGAGGCTGGAGATTAAAAGACTTTTAGACATCAAGGCAGAAAATTTCCAAAGGAGCCTTTCAAAATGATATAGGGCTAAGAAAAATAAATGCTCTAGATAATTTGCAGATGAGTCTTGGCTGGATTGTGAATGAGTCCATAAGGAAATCAACCAAGGAGAGGAAGAAAGGTCATGCAGAATTTGCTGTAAGCTTTTTTTTCTTCATGTGCAGTTTCTTGTAGGCTCATCTTGGATGATATTCCTGCAAAGGAAACATTCAATTTACAATTAGTCCTACTTTGACCTGGCCTGTGCTGCACAACAGCAAGGATAGTGCCAAGAATAGTTCCAGTTCAGGACTGGGAAGTTCTCAATGATGATACAAGAGTCAACTGACACCCCAAGGAGTTTCTACAGATTTCCATTCCATTTGGCTATATACTTTTAAGATTATTAGAGTTAGAATAGTGCTTCCTTCTCATGAGGTGTGAAAAATGGTGATATGCTCTGAAAAAGCCCCTTTTGGGGGTTGTTATGTTAAAACCACAGTGCTTCAAATCAAATTTGCCTTACTGTGGCAAATTGATTCTTTGATATTACTTGCATTGGTCTTCACAAGTTTGCTTCCTAGGCAGAGGCAGCCAAAGAGTCAGAAGGCAGGAGAATTTTCAGGCTTCCTTCACAGTCCCCACTACTCTATGGCTTCCTGGACCCAATCCATGGGAATGGTGAATTGAAGAAGGCCTAGGAAAAGAGAAGGGGAGTAGTAGTCTAAATCATGGAGAGCGGGATTGAAGTAGCCAACTTCCATAAACATTGGATAAGTACACTTGTGTATTTAAAAGAATTCCTTTTATCTACTGCTGTAACCTATGCTGGAGGGGCTAATGGGTTTGCTAAAGAGATGTCAGTAGCAATGAAGATCTGAATAGTATTGTCATAAGTGATAGCTCTTCATTGGGAGATCCTTTATTGCACAAGACAGCATCTCTAGTGGCTGTGTTCCTTCATACATGTGACTTTAGTTGCTTTCCAATGAATTATGCATGAGGTAGACATCCCTAAGTCCCCTCTGCACATAGGCTAGAGAAATTTGCTTTCATACTAGAGCCTTGTAATGAACTCTCAGCTCACATCATCACCAAGATATTAATAGTGGCATTTACTTTCTCCTATTACAGCAGGTACTCATCAATATGAAATATATATACAGTGCAGATCTGTTGATTTCAGTCATCTCCCCTGTATTTTAAACTGAATTAAAGTGGAGTAGTGTGGGAACTCAGCGCATCACCTCGGATGCTCTGAGTCCCAGGGAGAGCCCCTGGGGGGCTCAGAAGTCCTGGAATGTAGCCAAAAGTACCTGGTGGCTTGATTTTGACCCTTCGAGAGTCATACTATCTCAACATGAGGATTCACAGGTTTCTGAGGTGTAAATGGTGAAGGACAAACACTTTTTTAGACTAGAACATAGGTTTTAGGATTTTGGTACAAGGGGGTATGATGGAAGCAAGATGGAGAATTTAGGCCCGACCTCGTGGTTCTTCTTCTTCTTCTTGTCATCTATTTTCTGTGTGATGTATGCACTTTGGATTGGCTTATACTAAGGGTGCACTGTTCAACAAAGGTGATGGGAATTGGTGAAAAATTGTAAATATCATACACGTAATTATCAGTATAAGAATGTTCTACTGCCCCAGGGGGGGGGGAGTTTGCGTGTGGCTGCCTTGCTGGTCGGATCTCAGCTGGGCAGAAGAAAAACCTTTTAGATAAGATAAAATAAACAACCCGAGAAAAAGATCAAAAGAAGAGTCCAGACTCATCTGTTCATCGCAGGCCACCTTACGCGTGTCCGACAGAGACAGGCAGCCGATCGGACAGAGTAGTGCATGCGCACATCCCCTTTTATCGTCAACAACACAGGTTTCTGTTGTAGCCACTCACAGAAACAATGGTTCCATTTTACCCTGCTGAAGAGTATGAAACAAAATATTGCACACGTTGGAAGCTAACCTGTGAAATGAGGATTACATTCTTAGGGGTAAAGTCATAGCACAGCTGAATACATTCCCAGTGTTATTACATAGCACCTCTGTGGGATAGGCAGTAATGTATCTTGCTTCTGCACTAATCTCTTGTAGCCAACAGACAACAAACCTGAGGCTATTACTTGCTCTGAGCTACAATAGCTTTTGAAAACAACCAAATGACATCTCTGGGAATCCATCTCTACTTTCCAGTTGGTGTTGATGAATAGCATATGTATATTTTCTCAATCAATAGGCTTAGTACTCCTGACACCTTCCCAAAAGTTTAGCACAAGTATGAGTCCTCCAACAATAAAATTTTCTGCTAAGTGCAATCCATTCTACTCATTGTCTAGAGTTCTATGACATTTATTAGAGTCATGCTTTTAAAGATTTAACCCATCCTTTGTAATACACAACCATATTCTTGCTGTGATTGTGTAAGAAACCTGAAAGGAACCCTATATTATTAATTCATATCCATAAATTTGAAAGCAATTTCTATATCCCTTTTAACAGTTTTATCTTAGGAAAATACTTCTAAACATCTAAAAAAGACTCCAAATATCAAGAGGCTTTCCATGATAGAAAATGTCACAATTTCTATATGGCTATACCACAGATTCTTTCAGCTCTTTGGTGTAAATGTATTTAATTATAAGGTCTATAAAGACCAGTTTTTTGTCTCCCACTGGAGTGGGGGAGGGAGGCTTGTGGTTTTCTCTCTAGTGGGAGTGCTAAATTGGGGAATATCATTCCTAAATCACAACAGTAACCACAGTTTAGCTTCACCTATATCATTGGTAGTGAGAATTTCAGGAAAGCATGTAGTTATCAACTACTTTGTGTTTAAAATAGGAAATCAGAAATTGTGCAAGGACAGCAGAAGGTCGTTCTCAACAGTCCGAAACATCCTTCTGAAAGATGTATGTCTGAAGGTGGCATTTGACCTTCAGACCTACTCATATGAAATCCCAGCCAAAAATGGTAATATTCCTGCAAGAAAAAAGCTGGGTTTTATGGTACTCTGATAAAACTCAGAATTTATCATTATGAAGAAAGGGAATAATGTCTTTTTTTATTTTTTTGACAATTTGATATAGTTAGAAAAAAGAGAAGTTTTCAGATGCACCAATACTTTTCAGATTTGAAACATAAATCCAAGTGCCTGTACTTTTCTCATGCTATAGTGGCATAAAGTACTCTCTGTGTAATAGCAGATGGATTTGGAAAGGTCCACAAAAGATTGGATCATTAATGTCCCTTCCCAAAGGGACATCCTACCATACTGCTAAGAAATCTTCAAACAGTCTTGATGTAGAGGCTTCAGCTACCCAGAGCAAGTCTTATGTCAAGAGTGATTGAGAAGAGTGGAGAGCTTTATTTTACTGGGAAAAAAAAACCAAACCCTTTTAGAGTCAGTTCTGGATGACATTGAATGAAGGAACACAACACCAAATGGATAACATATCTCATGTGTTTTTTATGAGAAAAACATAAATGCAAGCTGAAATGCAGGAGCTGGTATAACCTACACACCAAGGTAAGACAACTTATTCCCACTTCTACTTTCTGCTAAAAGCAAAATTTTTCAAACTACAAAGCATTGATGTGCTGCCTAATTATGAAGCATAGGAGTATTTTATTGGAAGGAGGAGCACAGAAGAAGAAATGCCACTTTTCTACTACTACAAGGAGTTATGCATTTATTAAAAATGGATGTTAGTATTGGCTCTGTTATGTCACATTACCAGGACTTTATTGAGTGAGATTCTCGAAGTCAGACAGAGCAAATGGGCAGCAGGCAGGGGAAGGTGGGCTGCCAATTTGGTTTGGCAGAAAACCAGTGCTTTCTGTACTGGTCAAGTTGAGTTTTTTAATGCATAGCTGGATCTATGAGACCAGAGCCTCTAGAGAGATGTAAGCTCACTGCTTATTTGTATTTCATGCCTCTGAATATTTTCTACAGATGAAATAACATTAAACCTCTTTCATATTTTGGAGGATTAAGGCATGTATTCTGATGGTGAGTTGGCCTTGAAACTCTTCAGAGGTCTTTTTACCCCACCTGATTTTCTTTTATAACTTATCTTCCCACCACCTACCCCAAGCAGTCAGGTTGGAATACCTTAAGATGGAACAGAAGAAAAAATTTATTTCCTTGGGATTTTGCATTTATTTTACTGAATCTAAGGCCTGAAATAATTCACAGAATGTGCTTTGCAAAGCAAAAAACCTTTTTACTACAAGCATTTAATTTTATGACTTGAGCAGAGCTATGCATATACATAAGACATATTTTGAAAAGAGACATTCAGAGACCCTGAGAGATTCAGTATTCAGTAAATTCATTCCTTTGGTACAAAACAGCTAGCAAAATTTGACATAATCACATTTTAAAACTATAGTTTGTGGAAAGACTGAAAAAATTACAGCTTTCTCTAAGGAGATTTTACAGTCAAAACTTAACCCTAACAAAAGTAACAGACTTTAATATCAATTTTCTCCTCCTTCCCTATAACATTTAAAGAAATCTGTTGCAGGTAGATTTTTTAGTGTCTCAGTCCATCAAGAAAATTATCAAGGCAACCATGACACTGAAGCCTGGAACTCAGAATGGAGAGAACCAATAAGCACCATATATCAGTGTCCCAAGTCTAAACACCACAAAGTGTTTCACAGTACATACAGAAAAAATTGGCTCTTCTGTCAGTTGCCTGTATTCTTGTCCACCCTCTGATTTTTTCAAAATCTTTTGCTCCCACTCCACAGATACGAGCCATTCCTTGAGTGCTGTTTATCCACAGAATCTTAACATAAATACAAACCTTGTCTCTTAATTTGTCAGAGAGATTTTAATTAAAAGAGGCCCTTTCCTGCTAAAATATCTTTATCTTTCAATCTGCCATTGCTATCAGTGGAAAGGGATGATTGAGTTGAATACATCCACCCCCCCTGCATGAGGAAATAGATGCCTTTAAAATGCAGCCACTGGACCATTTTGATTGGTTGTTTCCTTTGAGTGACAGCTACAATATTATTTTATAGGTGGATTTAAATAAAATCTTAGGATATACAGGACTTTCATTGAAACCAGGAATTCTGCTTGTGCAGTACCTTAACCCATGGAAGGTACTTGTCCACTGAAACCAAGAGGCCAATTTGCCTTTCAAACCATTCTGTTTCATGGATCTCATAGTGGCTTTGATGATGTGCTGACATGCTACATGCACCCATGCATTTTAACTAACAACAGTTTAAGAACACCCATATATTTTAATTTCAAAAACCTCACTTCAAGAGAGTTGTACCGTTCAAAGCAATTTATTTAATTTTATTCAGCAAAGTTCAGTTTCTGAAATATAAAAGATACATGGTACAAACAGTGAGATATGAGTTTTCTGTTCTTTTTTAAAACACTACTGGTTCACCATAATAGCTAAGACACAATTCTTTCTGTACTTGCTACTGTTGGTAAGGTAGAGATATTTGGTATTTTCTGCTGCTCTGAAACAAACAAAAGAGAAATCAAATCTAAGTGTAGATTGCACTCTTGTATAAAATGCTTTCATATGTTTGGTCATTCAAGGAAGCTGCAAATACCCACTTAAAATGGGTAACTGCTTAAAGCTGGTAACTGCTTTCTGCTGAGTGACTCATCCTGCAAATCAGTGGGTCTTATTGTTGAAACTTCAGCTTCTAATTTTTTTCTCAAGTTGCCCTGAATATTCAGAGGTGAGCCCAAGTCTGGCTATATATAAAAGGTGTTGTTTCATGTTGTCTGTTTTTATGAGACAATGGATGACATTACAGGTGTCCTCCACATTGCTGTTGATGGCAGCAAACAGCTATTTTCTCCTATTCATCTCTTCTCACTACCTTTTCTATCAGTCTCTCCAATTAATTAAGTAATGCAGTTACCTCCAGCAACAGGAAAGGTGACAGTTTGCCGGCACAGGTGTTTTGGGACATGGATTGGCATAGGAGGGCTTCAATATTTCTGTCTCAAGATGCAAGTGTGTATATATATATAAATATACATAAATATATGTAAGCAAAGCATATGCAAGTGTATGATATATATTATATTGGTGATTATATGTATAATATATATTATATTGGTGTGTCTAACATCTTTTTGAGTTGAGTTTGAAGACCCTCTCTACCACTTCTCACCAGCCTGCTGCAGGCTGAGCTTTTCCTCTTTGACTTGCCCTCTTGTAAGGACAGTGCAGAAGAATCCTCTTTCTTCAGCTGCTGAAAGTATTTGCACCATCACAATTAGAGCTTAAACTCATTAAATTATTTCAGAGTGACAAGACATGCTGTCCTTTTGTATTGAACACCAAGAACTGCTGTATGTCACACAGTGCCAGTTCCAGACAGCTCCAAGACAGACTTGTCACTGCCCAAAGCAGAGCTCATCAGCAACCATGCAGGACCTCATGGCAGAGCAGGTGGAGATGCCTTGAAGAAAGCTGAAGCCTGCAGAGAGGCCATGCTGGAGCTGTAACCCACAGAGAGAACTCTGTGTAGGAGCAGGTTTTCAGGCAGGACCTGTGACACATGGGGACCTAGGGCCAGTTCCTGAAGGACTCCACCCTGTTGAAAAGGACCCATGCTGGAGCAGTTCTTTGAGAACTGATGGAAGGATCCACATAGGAGAACGCTGGTATCCTGTGGGAAGAGGTATCCTGAAGACTGGGATCCTGTGGGAGGGACTCCTTGTTGGAGCAAGGGAACAGTGTGAGAAGAAAAGACTGGCATACACAAAATGTTCTGAACTGACCATAACCACAATCACCATTTCCTGGGGTCTGCTAAAGGGAGGAGAGAAAAGACTCAGCAGTGAATTTGAGGCTGGGAAGAATTGGAGGTGTGGGGAAAGTGTTTCTGGTTTTGGTTTTGCTTTGTTTTATGTCTTTCTGTCCTACTCTGTTAGCAATTAGCAATAAATTAAAGTAATTTCCCCAAATCAAGTCTGTTTGCCCATTATGGCAATTGGTGAGTGAGATCCATGTCCTCACCTCAACCCATGATTTTTAAAAATTTTTTATTATATTTTCTACCTCTGTGTTGTGAGAAGTGTGAGTGAGAAAATGGCTAGAGAGGCAAATGTCATTCAGCTAGCTTTAACCTACCACAGTCCCGTGAAGTATAGAAAGTAATTATTAAAGCTTACAATTTTTAGATGTGGCTCTTGGGTAAAGATGGTCTTCTGCAAATACCTGAATTCTCCTATGCTAGCACCCTTTGCTGATCATACCAGCCACCTCCTGTACATTCCCATCTTTCTTCTTCAAACAACCCACAAATACAGGACAGCCAAAATAAATCTGTTCCTTTTTGAAAAATTTTAATTCCACCTACTTTTCTTTTTACTAAAACCTCTTATCTAGAGGGCCTCAACTAATCTTCCCTATGGAATTGTTCAGTAGGTCTTGAGAAAAATAAAGTTCTGCTGGAGCTAGCGTGACCTTGCTTTAGTCTCTGCCTCAGAACCTCTCTCTCAACTCCCATATTTACTTGCAAAGTGGACCAGTGCAAGCTCTTGCTCTGCTCTGAACCTTAATTATGCCTTTAAGGCAGTGTGAGGAAGAAAGCTACCTTAACTGCACTGTTCACACATTAGCTCAAGGATTCAGGGTTCCCCATCCATCCCTGTAGTGTATTCCAGTGCTTGAAGGGCCAGGAGAAAGCAAGGTGGTTTCCTCAGAGAAACCAAGAAGAAAGGCTATACTCCCAATTACTGCAACTTTGCCTTCAACAGTGTTGTGATAACTTTATTCCCTTCTCATTATTTCCAGGTGATGTGATCCCTGCATTCCACTCAACATGGCTAGAAATAGCCAGGTTTCAAGAAGCATGAAGGAAAACCTTAAATGACAGGACTCTATATAAACCAAATCAGATGTGCCTTTGTTTCCCAGATGTATATGCAATAAGAAAGTCAGGTGAGAAAGATCTGCTCCAGGAACTAGTATGTGGCTTAAAGTGAAGCAGACAGCAGTGAATGTCACCCAGACATGTACAAACATGAACAAAGCAGGGGAGAGCAATGAGTCATTCTGGAGAAACAGAAACAGTAGAAGAAACAGAATATTAGTTAAGCATTTTAATGCCATCCTGGCTGGACTTTCTCCGCAGCCCCTTATACTGAAGCCTCCTTTCATATACAAGTGGTAATTATGAATTAAATATTAACCAATTAAAAACTTTGTTCTACAGAGAGATGTAGTTCATGGACAGCTACCATTCCAAGAAAATTTTAACATTGGAAAACCATCTGACAGATTGGAAGTGGAACACAGATATGCAAAATGTTGCTTGGGAAAGGATCGAAAACATTGTTCAAATTTAATCTAGCCTGGTGCATATTGTGGGCAAAAATCCCCTCAAACCTTTGTACCTTAATGGCTGAGATCTGGAAATGCATGTTCTCATAGCATGATGGGATACATGCTGGAACTGCTTCTGCTGGAAGTATTTGCTCAACATCAAAACAGAATTATTCAAATGTACTTTACGTTTACTGTGTGGAGACTCCTTGAGCACCTTCCTCCTCAGGGACACAAAAATCTGTCTATGTTGCAGTGAAACACATGATGGATGGTTTTGTAAACACCCAAGCTGGCTTTACCAAATGCAGTCAAATATTGATATTACCTTTCCAAATACTTTCCTTCAGTCCCAAGACAACTCACAGCCTACACTAATCCACAAATTGCAGAAGTCCTCACTGCGCTGCCAACTTTTCTATTATGAGCTAGACATGAATATGCTTAAGTTATGTTGAGGTCACATCTTTGGCTGCAGCAGAACTTGCTGTAAAACAGCAATGAAATATAATCAAGAAAGTCCCTTTTTTTTGACACAGAACTGTCCAGCTTGGTGGACCCTGCTAGTTCTCAGGATATTTGGAGTGAAGTCCAGCAATTGCATGTCCTGATCTTTAAGGCCTGCCTATCAAAAGGAAATTTGCACAATAAATAGGAGAGCTATTTATAATGCTAAGGCATGGCAAAACTTTCATTCTGTAAAACAAGAGAGCAAACTGCCCCAGTGCATGTCTGATCTGCACCAAAAGCAGTCAGGTTTGCAAGGGGGAGCTGTTGAGACAGGGTTTTTCATTACATTGCTCAAACACATATTTTTGATTTTAACTAACCAGATAAAATAGTGGTTTTGAAACTAAGGCTCCAATCTGTTCGATTCAGGAGGGAGGATGTAAAGCTGATTTACCCTGTGTGTAAAGATGATTTATTGGTGTGGATGGTCAGAAGGGTGTGAGAACTGATCCAAGGAAAGAAAACCAGAGAGAGAAGATCAATTTGTTTATGAATATCAATTTCAGAATTAATGAAGCCTGCTTTCCAGTAAGCGTATGTCTCATGGTTGATTGACTTTTTAATTAAATAATATCAAGGTTGCAACATGAACTTAACACTTTAAATATCCTAGTGAAACTACAGAGGATACACTGCCTGACTGGAGTCCCTCATGCTGAGCAAGGTAAGAATTAAGACAGAAGAACTCTCAACAATTTCCCTGCATAACTGACCACTAAGTCAATGAATAATCACCTTGCTCCAGTTCCTTAGGAAAACAAGCTTAAAAATGATAGTTTAAATAGGACAATATATTTCTGATAAAACTCTCCTTACTACAGACATCCCTTGAATTATGTGTTATGTCTCCATCACCCTTTGTCTTTTTTACTTTACACTGTACATTCTGCAGGAGAAGCACTATGTCTGCTGCTGGTCTGAAAAATACCCAGAATATTTTGGGTCCTAACACAATTAAAACCATGCTAATAATGAAACAGGATGGCTTCTAGACCAAAACTTGTAGTTTGAGATCCTAGAACAGCTGGATGTGAGGTATAGATATTGACCAGAACTGTATTCAATTTACAGCCCTATACATCCACAAGAAATCCATTACTATTTGCAGAAGTACTTCAGATGGATTTAAATTTTCACCTGAATTGCTGAAGTCAGAATCTGACCCAGGCTGATAGATATTATTGGATCAGGAATAAGAGTGCAATAAATCATAAACCAGAGAGGGAGGGGAGTTTGGTCTCTCACCAGTGAATTTAATAAAGTGCACTCTAAAGTAAGAGTCTTTGCATTATTCACTTTCTATTAGATTATTTTCCTTTTATATGTCCTCCCAATACCATGCTGGCATGTAATTTTCACCCACTTTTATCTGCTACATGTAGAGAGGGGAATGGATCTTTCTCAGAGCTATGCAGAACTGAAGCCACATATATTTAAGTCAGTATCTGACAATATACTCCTGACACAATGGGCTGCATCTTACAGCTTATTGCACCTGTGTATAGAAGTGGGATAAACAGGTGAGTCACTTCAGATGCTGGCACCTGGAGAGGTTTAATTGCGCAGTGCATTCTCACCCTGATCTCCCTTCCTTAAACTACACAGGTACCATTTCAACTTGCTCAAGATGAAGGTTTTATTTATTGTCCCCACCTTACCTCTCTTCCCTGATGCTGTGGAACATTTGAAAGAAGTTTGACTTAAGTAAACAAACACATAAAGTCAGACGGGAGGTAAGAATCTCTTTGTGAAATCCTCACAGTTGCAGTAACCTCCTTCTTCTTTTTGCAGAGTCAGGGGACTGGAGGATAGGCAGATGGGAGCTTTCTCTTTTATTGATGTGTTTACATCTCATTGGCATTTTTAGAGACCATGTTTGATAGTCTTGAATACTGATCATTGGCCACATTAAGGTGCCTTCTTTATATTCATTGCTCTTACTCATATGTGTGCACTCACTTTAAGATGAAAAGACAACAGTCCAGAGAAAAACCCATTCAAAGAGGACATGAGGTGGAAACAAGGGAGTGATGCTGACTTGGTGGTCACCATATTTATTCACCCTGTTCAATATAGTTTACAAAACATGCAGAGACAAAAAGAAAAAAGCAGAATAACAAGAAGTAACTGCTAGTTTGATTTCTATTCAATACTAAAACTAAAGGGAGAGAAAAAATATCCACATTTGCACTTAATTCCTTTAACTTATTTAGCTGACTAAAAGTGCATAAATCTGCTTGCTCTCCCTTGCTTTTTCAGTTTTGCAACAGAGACCCTTCACTTCTCCTTGAACTTCCTGGCAGTGCAATCAAGAATTACTAGTAATTATTCTAGAAAGTGCTTTATGGATCTCCATTGCCTCCTTCATGTTTTCCTGCTATTCATCTTTCATGGGGAGCTGTCTTGTATATTCTGGAGACAGACTTCTTTGTTTCACCACACACACCTTCTGCAAGACTGAAAAAATCTCCTTGCTGAAAGATGATAAAGATCTGATTACACAGATATATCCAAGCATCATGGCAACTTTCCTCACTGTCAAAGGGGATAATTAAAATGACTAATGATTATTAATGATTATTAAAACATGGAGGTTTATAGGATTCTCATGAAAAATACTTAGACTATTTGGGGGATTGATTGAATCTAAACAAATTAACTAAGATGCCTTGCACAAGATTCTCAAGTCCGGCTTATTAGTTCAGTGGAAGGTTACCTGGACAATAAAATAGGTCAGAAGGTTGAAAATAAAACACCTCCCAAACTATTTTGGTGTCTTTCATTCATGGTCTAGACAGCAGAAAACATTCAGAAATACAGTACTTTCTCCCCCTCTCTTTTATTTTTAACTGCATGGAATTTTAGAGTTTGTGAATCCAGATTCTGCTTCCCATATGTAAACTAAAATACCTTTGAAAATTAATTTCCGTGATCAGACAAGCCTATCCAGCACAGCAATGTATACAAAGGATTGTTAATATGCTGAAGTCAGGGAAATATGTATGTGACAGGGTCTGTGCAGTACAATATCATTGTAAGTTCACTGGAAGTGTAATTTAATTTCATAAATACAATATATCATTGCCACAAACATGGCTCTAATACCCAATTCTGAGTAGTGCCAAATGCCACCTAGAAAGTGCTGGTAGGTTGTTGACAAATATGTTCAGCCCAGAAGATTGAGGCCTGAGGGCAGACTGTATCTTTACAAAGGCAGTTCAATCACTGAGCCGTCTGAGCCATCATTACACATTGCTTTTTGAAACAGTATTTTTCAGCCTCTAACTACCTTTAATTATCTTTTGTTTCCCGCAATGGGGCTCAGAAGAAAAAATGTTAGCAAGGCTCTCTGTATTTACGCCTGCCAAAATCTCCCTGCAGCTATTTCCAAACAGAATTTTTCTATAGAAAACTTTAGACTCATACCTGCAATGTCCATGCAAGAAAAACAAACCAATAGGAAGAGCTGACTGAGTGACTGAAGTACAAAATTGTTCCCATTGATTTGAGTTTGACCTTACAGCTCTAACCTCCTTACTGCATCCTCTACATCCTAGCTGCAGCTGGGCTTGGGACCAGGATCTGGACATGGGAAGTGGGCAGATCTGCAAGGTCTCATGGGCTGTGCTCCCAGGAGGGTGTGAACACTGGCAGGCGTCTCAGTGCAGGGAGGAGCTCCATTCCTTTCACTAGGACCTGTGCCATAAACACTGTGCCACTGCCTCTGGTCCTGCAAACATAATTGCAGCCTTCTCCTTATTGCAGGGTGTGTTGAGCAGTCTCCAAGGGCCTGTGTTCACACCAGCCTAAGGTTTCCCCAAAGACAGACTCTGTGAAGCTTCCTAAGTGCAGAGCATCCTGCTGTAATCCTGCAGTGACCACAGTGGTTATGCCCCTGCTGCTGCTGCTGGGCATGAGGCTGTACCTGTGGCATGGCATCCTTAGACATGGCTGGAGCAGCTGCAGGTGTTTTCACCCCAGCCTGGCAGCTGTGTAACCCACATCCTCTGATGACCATCCTACAGCTTTGTGTAAGGCAATGCATTGCATCAAACAGAATGTGTGGGTTTACAGAATAAAAATAGTTACTTGGACCAGAACCACACCTTGGGGCATCAGAATTTCCCTCTGTCCCCTCTAGACACTTGCCTGTGTCTTCTTGGCAGCTAAAGCAAGGGCTGGCAAATCTGGACCCAATCACATGGACTAGGTCTGCCTGATGGGCCCCAGACCACTGGAATGTCCTCAATTTCCCACTGAGAGCCCTTCCAGGGTTTGGTCATGCCAGAGGGTCCAAAAGAACCTTTTAAGACCAGGGGAAGAAAATGATGAAGGGGGAATTAGAATCCCTCACCTCATAGCAGTGAAACGAGTTCAGGAGCTAATGTCCTTCCCTGGGGTACAGCAGGAGACAAGGTGACACCATAGATATATAATTGTTTATATAAATATATAATTGTTTCCCAGTGAGGACCAGAAATAGTGTCTGTTGCCCAGGGCAGACATCAGACAAGATCACTGGGACACTTACATTGCAAGGTATCCCATATAAACAGAGAATTTTTTTGAAGAGATGTGCCAAACATGAGTGAACAAGTCCACTGGGAAAGGAACAGGTATGGGATATGCTGTACTGCAGTTTGGGCTATTTAATGGCTTCTGCAACATTTTTCAAGCATGTGATACTCTTAAACATGTTAGTTGAATCGCCCCAGAGGACATTTCAAGGCTGAAATGTTCATCCTAATGTGTGAACAGGAATATCCCTGAAGGTCCTCCACAGGAAATGTAGGCAGTCAACAGGGACTCTAAAACTCAAAACAAACCAGTATTAAAATAATGCTATTGGAGCTCTCTAAAGTGACACATAGAAATATTCACAAATGCAAGACTTTGTGTATTAAAACCGTGTTCATTATGTGAATAGTTATGTACTTTAAGGGCAAAACCTTTTGGCTGATTGGTCTGTGCTGAGAAGAAAGTTTTGATGTTTTTTTTCCTCCCTGGAAAGGTAGAATGAACCAGTGGGGAACAAACACACACATACACAAAATCCTTCAAAAGCTAGCTGCCTTCAAAAGATTTTTTTTTTAACTTACTTTGGGGAAAAAATAACTCCATAAAACCTATTTGTTTTGTTGCCATGGGATGATTTTTTGAGGAATTATAGAACCATCCGAGAAACACAATCAGTCTGCAGTAAAATGAAGTGCTGAGGCAATGTAGCATATTTAAAAAGCTCTGACAGCATAAAACCAGAGTCAGCATGAGATGCACAGACTTGCCTATTATGAATTTATAATGAACAAAAATTAATTCTGTTTTAGATATCTATTTAATGGATATTCTCAATACACAGCTGTTCACTGTGCCTTTGAGAAGATGATATGTTTATCTTTCCATTTATAGTAGTACACAGGAGCTCTTGAGCTCTGTGTATGTCAGGCAGAATATTCCTTAACATAGAGAATGTAGGTGAATTGAATTTTTCTTTAAACAAAGAAATAAGAAATTCCCAATTCATTAAGGGGGTCCATTGCTTTCTTAGCCTTAGATCACTTACAGTACTTAGTGCTTATCTTTTTCTTTCCAATTCTTCCTGCAAAAGAATTCTGCCCTGCCAAAAATAAACCCCAAATTTACTGTGATGGCTCCAGAAAAAAATGACCTCTGGAGAATAGTTAGACAGGTGGCCAGCCTATGCTTCTAAATTTTTTTTTACTTGTTATTTTACCTTTGATGTTAAACCATCCTTGATTAGGTCTTCTTGTATTGTTTTTCTATCCATATTTGCCTTGTTTCTCATGTATGGAGTGAGCCCATGTAAACCTCATGATGTTCAGCAAAGCCATCTGCAAGGTCCTCTGTGCCTGGGTTGGGGCACCCTTGGTATCAATACAGGCTGGGGAATGAACAGATCAAGAGCAGCCCTTGGGGCTGGGCAGGACTTTGGGGGTGCTGGGGAATCAGAGGCTGGACATGAGCCAACAGTGTGCACTTGCAGCCCAGAAAGGCAACGGTACCCCGGGCTTCATCCAAAGCAGCATGGGCAGCAGGGCAAGGGAAGTGATTCTCCTTCTCTACCCACCCTCAGGAGACCCCACCTGTGATGCTGCACCCATCTCTGGGGTCCTTAATACAAGAATGACACTGACCTCTTGGAGTGGGCTCCAGGGGAGTGAGCCCAATGATCAGAGGGAACTTTTCCTATGTGAAAAGACTAAGAGACATGGGATTGTTCATCCTGGAGAGGCTTCCAAAAAGTCTTCCCTGTGGCCTTTTAGTACTTAAAGGGGTCTTATAAGAAAGACAGGGACATTTTAGCATAGCCTGTTGCAATAGGACAAGGGGTAGTTGTTTTAAACTGAAGAATTATCCATTCACACTGCATCAAGGAAAAAAAAAAAACTTTTTACAGAGAGGTAACAAGTTGCCCAGAGAGATGACAGATGTCCCAACCCTGAAAACATTCAAGGTCAGGTTGGATGAGGCTCTTGATTAAATTGAAGATGTCCATAGCAGGGTAGTTGGACTTGGTGACCTTTAAATGTCCCTTCCAAAGGCTATTCTATGATAGCAAAACTGCTTTCCCTCGAATAGAATTGAAGAAATTTCTTGTGAACTTATGATTTATTTGGGTTAAACAGGAAGATGAGGCTTTTATAGCCTGGAAGACCAGGCAGACTGTGTCTTTCATGTCATTTGTGTGGGAGCTTGCCAGAGTCGATGGAAAGTGAGTTGGAAAGATGAGGCATATTACTCACGCTAATTGCTGTGACCGCCCCAAGCTCGACATAAACAGCTGGTGTAATAGAAAGATCCATAGCCCATGTCTGATTTCACATCAGCCAAGAGACATAGAGTAGGGCTGTTTAATATTTTCCTAGAATATATTTCTAGCCCATAACTGTTGTCAGAATATGCACTGATCTGCCGTGTCCTCACATACAGTATGACAATGTGTCTGGATATTTTGTGTCACTCCTTTGTTGTAATGGCTGCTAACAGTGGAGGAGTGCATGCAGAAATCTGTAAGGTTTGGCAGCAGATATCTGAAAGGAAAATAATTCCTTTACAATCAAATTTGGATCATATGTGCTGCAATATATACTGTTAAACCCTTGCTCTTCAAGCAAACAAAAACCTACATAAGTCATACCAAATTTTTTATCGACAGCAGAGTGATATAGTGAATCTCATACAACGTGGTGCCTCTTCTCTGGGAAACATAATGAATTTAAAAAACCATGCTGTCATAAGCAGAGAACGTTGCCTGAGATTCAGAAAAATAGCAAGAAAACAACAGAATCTCCTCGATATTCTTCATTGTATCCACAAGTACCTAATCCAGGCTTTATAAAGTGTTTATGGTCTTTCTTCTGCATAAAATCACAAAGGTAGTTTAGAGTGGTTTTTGATTGATAAATTGCCCTTTCAAAAGCACATTTTCATTTAAAAGTACACACTTTTCTCAGGAAAACACATCTTTACAATGTGCTTTCATTTTTGATGGATGATTCTGTAATGGCTTACCTTTTTCTTCCCAGGGCTTGAGTGGTATGAAGGCATAGGGCCTGGTTTATTGTTTGTAATCCACAAAACTGTACAAGAAATTTGAGGAAAAAAATCCTGTGTCTAATGAATCTATTTGTTTCCTAGTTCTATTTCAAAAAAATCTCTGTTTACCTCTATTGGTGAATGTTTTTTCTGTTTTAGGAAAAAAAAAATTACATATGTTAGAAGCTAGATAATAGTAAAGTTGCTCAGTCAGATCTCACCACCTTTTCTTACATGTTGCAACTGTAGTTATCCCAAGTCTGGTTTGTGGGATCTTGTTCTACTTTGCCCCTCCTTCTCTTGAATCCCTCTCTCAACATCGGGATGCTAATTTCACCTCTGCACTGAGGGTCCTTCTGTTAAAGCTGAGTGTGCTAACCCCCTCTGACAACCAAGGTCTGGTACAGAGCAATGCTGGCTATGTATTTGTTATTAATGTGCTCAATCCAAGAAATTAATAATTTTATTAGGTGATTTCACTTCTTTTACTTCTTTTACTTATTTTACTAGTTTTACTTTACTTATTTTAATTTTATATCACTCTATATTGGGTGGATTTCATCCAACTGGAAAATTGATCAAACTGTAAGATAAACACAATTTTTTGAGAAATGAGTCTGGCTTCATCCAGGGCATGACTCCAAGTGCTACTCACTGAAGGCTGCTTGTGGAGATGAAAGGGTAGGTAAGGTTCACTCAGCTCTCAGCAGCTTCTGTTAGACTGTACAGGGTAAGGTGACTTAGTGAAGCACAAGACCCTTCCAAGCTCATCATAAAAGATGTGCTAAGTAGATGCTGCTGAGAGAATAACCAGCACAGCTCCCGTCCATCCCTTCACTGCCGCCCCTTGGCACACGGCTCGTTCTTTGCACAGGGCTTGCCAGCTGATGGTTTGCCAGCAAAGGGGATTTTGCAGCTGTGTTGTGCTGCTGAAGTCTCCAGCAGTGCCCCTGGCTGACCTTCTGCCTCAAGGTCTTTCTGGTAATCTAAGCCACCAGATGCCAGCCTGGAGACTAAAGAAAAGAAGCAGAATTATAACAGAGAAATTAATTTTGTCTAGAAAAAAGGAAGGAGAATTTTTCTGTCCAATTTCTGTGAGTGAGTGCTACATGCAGAACAGACACTGGCTATAAATTCTTGACTTGCTGGATCCATGGGGTCTTTCATTTATTTTCTTCTAATAAACCATCAGTGTGAGAATAGACTGATAAGTCAGACCATGCTGACAAGAGCATCTTCTGAAGTGGCTGAGGAACCAGCAGAGACCTTGATGATTTCAGACAATTTTTTGATCAGTATTTAAACCTCTGTGAATAAAAGATTTAAAATATGCCTCCAAACTAATGGTTGATGCACTGGGGATATGAAGAAGATTTAACATCCCAACAAGCATGGGGTGAAGGACACAAGGCTTACCAAGCCATCCACTACATGTTTCCAGCCCGCTGGAATACTTTGATGAACATAAAGCATGTTGATGATGGTATTAACCAAAAGAGATGGAAAGTGCTGTCTTCATAGAATAAGGGAAGTCTCAGAGATGACACTGTCACATTTAAGTTTTTCTCAACAAATGAAATAACTTGGAAGATCCTAGTTGTTTGGGCTTCTTAAATTAATCTGCAAGGACACAAAAAAATGTATCTATAAACCTAGCCTGATATATTTGCAGTTCCCTCTGATTCTCACTTTGAGATATCACAATATAACCTTTTCCTCTAGGGCAGGATTTTCAGAAGTGCTCTATGTTCTGTAAGCCTTCTCTTTGTGAAGTGGATGACAAACATGAAATGCAGATTCGCTTTGAGGGGAGATGGGAAATGGTTAGTAAGTGGGGATTTAACCCCATGACAATACACAAATACTGGGTGGTGTGTTTTATGTTACCTGGAAAAAGCCACTTCATCCACACTGGATCTGCATCTCTGCATATGTGGGAGATGAGGTGGGCCCAATAATGAACCTATTCATAAAACCCCAAGTACTTTCGTACCACAGCTGTATAAAAACATGTGCAGGGACCTAGTGTAGAATAGTCTGACATTAAAATGAAACTGATTCATACAGCTATGACTGTACAAAATTGCCACAGCTTTATTGTCTCCTTTCTTTTGCAAGTTCACATGCGAAATGCCAAGCTTCCTTTAAGACACAGTTTCTTCTTTTGAAGATATTGCATAAACTGTCAGATGTAAAGGTTTAAAAGGCTCTTGCCTCCCTTCTAAATGTATGTTTTGTCTAAATGGCTACATCTAAGACCTTATAAAAGGGACCTCACTGATGATCCTTTAGTGTGAAAAATGAAGGCAGTTCATGTTTTTTATAGTACAGGCACTTTTTTCTTATTAATGCTGTGCAGTAAGAAAGAATATTTGCAGTGCTGCAGTGGTGAGATGGATGTTCAGGATGATAACAGAGGATGACTACCATGAGCCTTAGGAGATTTTGTCCTTTAAAATAAGTCTGTGTCTAGGAACATGCTGGAACTATGAATATTTATTTATAATGTGGCTTTATCTCATCAGTAAATTTCCCTTAAGAGAGAAATACTTTCTTCAAGGACATCTATTGTTTGAACAACCTTATGCTATACACTTTTCTACTTTATCCTTGTAGTCAGTACACAATGCAAGATTATACTGAAAAATCACATAGTATTTCTTAGCTTACATATCAAAATTTTAAGGAAAGCAGGTGAAAAAGTACACAAGATCATTAAAGGAAAATAAACTGCAGAAAAATAATACAAACAACCTTTAAAAACAGGTTATCTCTTCTAGTTTTTTTTTAGAGTTGCCTTTCACGTTTGCATGTCAGCACCAACTTCTTAAGAGAAAAAATTCTTGGGCCTCCTGCTGTATTGCACTGCTGCCAGTAATATGGGTTTAAACAGTCTTGTGTTGAATTTTGCCTTGAGCTACATTTCTCCAAGGAGGTACAAGTGGTTATACCCAAAGCCAGACAGATGTGACTGTCTCTGAGGGCAGCGTGGAAAAAAGCTCACAAAGAGAAAGCTTCTAAGACCACATTCCCCTCACCTCTGGTCACTGCTGTTACACTGGACAAGACTAAATAGGATCAACCATCCAACCTCAAAGCAAAATCAAGATATAGAGGTGGTACAGGAGCCAACTGTCTGCCAGTGCACAAAAGTGCTACTTCTGTCTATAAAGTGTCATACTGATGCGTCATCTTGTTATCATTACATAGAAAATGAGTAAATTTCTTAAGTATGTCAGCTAACCTACTGAAGTTTGATTCAATGGTAATCAGTATAATCTATTACACATCACATTAATCCATTAATGAAGCAACATCTGCAAGTCAACTGGCTCTGCTTTTATTTCTATTCAAATGGTGCATTTAACAAGAGTGCCCAATAAAATGTGACTATTTATCAAGCCATAAGTGTTCTGCTTACCATTTAAGGCATTGTTCATTAATAGTCTTCCACTGTGTACTTTAATTGGGCTCTGAGCAGATGAGTGGCATGCCTGTGCAGAGTGATTAATTAATAGTTTTCAGATACCATTTTAACCACATAGCTTAAATGATTGAAAACTTTTCTTTTGTAATGGGTACAGGCACCTGTATAATGTGTGCTGAAGCTGTTTCTCCAGCTGCAGAGCTCATAGTTACATGCAAACAAGCCTTAGCAATTTCAGTCAGGCAAAAGAGCATCATCAAAATGACTGGGCTGTCTCATATCATTAAGCTGAGGAGATACAATGTGTGACTGAAATGGATAACTACAGAACTACTCCTTTACACACATCTCTGACATACTTTACACTGAATGACTAAGGAGATGGGCTGAAAAGTTGAGATTGCCAAACATAGAACCATTTCACTAAACTGAGTTTCCTTTAGAAGCAACAGGAAGAACAGGCACTTTCAAAGTATGATTCACCATACTACAGGTGACTAGAAGAACTCACATAAGTTGTGTGCTATTAGTACTGTTTTTGCTCTGTTGTCTACAAGCATGTCATCTGACTAGCTTAGGTGTAAACACCTCTGCTGTAATCCTTTAAAAGGAATGGTGAGTGTGTGCATGGACTGAAGGATGGTGTTAGAGTAGTGGGTTTGTTACTGGTGTCCATCTTGGGCACCTGGACAGTGTCACAACTGCACTGACTATAGATATATGTGGTGTGATAGATGAGTAATGTGATGGTTGACTCTCACAATTAAAAGGCAAATATTATATATATGTTAAGAGAAGTTTTAGAGATTTGTAGTTATGGTTTACCCCCCCTTGCATTGTTATCATGGGATGGCCTGGGTAGTTGGGGCATTTGGGAGGTTGGCTGTTACTATGGCAACACCTGACCTCCAATCAAGATGTAAGAAAGTGATCTCCACCACTGGACAGCAATGAAGGAGTCAGTTGACAAGACTTTGGGAGGGGCTAAAGGGTTAAAAGGCAGAACATCCGTTTTGTGAATGAGCACGTGGTGGGAAAAGATCCTTTGCTCCCGATGCTGTATTATTTTCTCTGTTCAGTCTTCTGTTGTATTTTTTGATAAAGTTTTAATAAACTTTTTAAATTTTTGGAAGTGAGTAGCATTTCTCACATGTGGCGTGTGGCCTTTTCTTCCACACTGACATTGAGATGGCTGGGCTCCATGGCTCTGCAAGCTGTTGCCTTGGTCACAACAGTAGTTTCATCTTGCAGGCAGACAAACTCCTCTTTTTAGCATTTCCCCTGGCACCTGTTCTCTTCTCCTGACATTGCTCTGCAGCTTGTGGGGGCAGTTTGCTTCAGAAAGTAGCATCTGCCTCTGCCTTTCACCAAGGAGCCCACTTCTGACAATGCCAGGCTGAAAGCCTTGCTTGGGAAGACATGAGAGGGAGTTGTTCCCTTCCTCCTACTGGTCAGCAGATACAGTTTCCACAGCAAAACATTCAGACCAAGAGGCAGCAGTTCCTCTTTATCACAAGTTTGACCATCAATTCCCTATCCCTATTTGTTCTTCAGCAATCTTTTTTTTAGATTTTCAGTGGCATTTTTACTAACTGAACCAAAATGCATTCACAAGTCTCCATCTCTCCTTTTTAAATTTTCTTTCTCCACTTTCTCCTCCTTGCCATTGCTGAACTGCTTTTCAAAGTTTTCTTGTAAGGCAATCATATAGCTCCAGCAAGACTACTAAGATAACAAGAATATATATATGCACATTCAGTTTGCTGCTTACTGAGGAAGGTTGGTGGGGTTGCTGTGATTTTAAGCCCAGCTGGAGATCAACCATCACACAGCTGCTCATCCAATAATCCCTTCTTCCACCTCCACCCTGGTGGAATTGGGAGGAGAATTAAAGTTCAACCTGTATGTTGAGATAAGGACAGTTTAATAACAAAATAAAGGAAAATATGGTATAATAATGGTAAATAATAATGAGGATGATAACAAAAGGAAGAAATTGAGTGCTGCACAATACAACTGCACTCCATCTGCTGACAAATGTCAGACCCCACTTCCTGATTAGCCTCTTCCAGGTAACTCCCCCTAGTTCATATACTAGGCATGATGCTCTATAGTGTGGAACATCCCTTTGGTCAGGGTCCCCTGTTCCAGCTATGCTCCCTCCCAGTTTGTTTTGCATCCGTCCTCACTGCCAGACCATGAGACAAGGAAAAAAAGTCCTTGACTTAGGATAAACAAGACTTAGCAAAAACCCCAAACATCAGTGTGTTATCAACATCATTCTCATTCCAAATACAAAACACAGCACTGTGACAACTACTGAGAAGAAATTAACTCTAGCCTAGCTGACAACCAGGACAGGGGAGAAAATAATATCCCTTCTTAGGACAATTAACACAGTTACAAAAATTATAGTAGACGTTGGGCATCTAGTTCTCTCTCTGAACTACTGTTTAGGTTACATAGTATTGATGATTTAATATCAGGAAAAACTACAGGGTTTTGCTATTATTCTTTGTTCTACACATGATACTTTAACAAACAATAAATGATGGCCTTTCCCACCTCCCAATGAGTGTATAGTCAAAGATAATTTATGTTTCACAGAAAGTATCTCTTTTTGTTCCTTGTCTTGTTTCCTTTCTCTCTAATCTGCTATGATCTATTAGCACGAGAGAGAATTAATGGTGCAATTTAGGCTTTAAGCCATCCTTTCATAAATTCTTAATTTAATGTTAATTTCAGGAATGCAAGAAATGCTGAATGAGGATTTTCATCTCTAAGCTTCAGGTAGAAATGTCTCAGGCTGATCTGCAAATAGTGCAAGTTAATACAGTTATGAAGTAAAGTCTGTGTAGAGTTATGTAAATTTACACAAGATACACAGGTTTGTTTGGTTTGTTGTTTTGTTTGGTTTGGGGTTTTTTGTTTTGTTTTATTGGGTGGTTTTTTTTGGTCTGTTTTCCTATTTTTAGTATGATCTGTATATTTTACAGGTTTCAAAAGTGACTTAGCTATGAAATTTTGAGGGCAATGACAAACACTAATTTATACAAATGATTCAAGGGGATCACTTATTTGCCAGCCAAGGTTATGGTTTTATTCTGATACTATAATAATCCATTAAGTAAGTCTTTGATGTTATTTTGGGCCCAGTTTGATGTCGTATTCTAGCAGTGCTGTGGCTTTTGCTTTTTCATGGTGTGGAAAGCAGGAACAAAGTCAACATTAGGAGCAGGAAGGTAATCAGAACCTATACATGAAAATGACACAGGAATTTCTCTGATTGATGAAAAAGAGGGGAAGTCAGATGGATTATCTGTCACTTTTACATCTTCTCCTTATTCTATTCTTCATCAGTGTTCCATTTCCTTCACCTGCTTCTTCTCTTTTGTCTCCCAATGCTTTTCACTTATGTTCTCTCTTCCTATGTAACTTCAAATATGGAAAGGTAATGCAGACTGACGTGCTACCTGCAACCATGCTTCATTGTTCTGGTGTGCTCTGCCCTTGTCCCACACAGGGTTGTCTGTTCCAAATACTATCTGTTCCACATGTCTGTTGTCCTTTGTCCTTTGACATCCACACTCATGGATGTCCTAGTTTCATGGCCATTAACTGTGTTAATAAAATTCCACATTTATAAAGGAGTGAACAAAGATTAAAGGATCTTATCTTCACTAATTCAGCTGATGATGACCTCCTGTAGCTTTGGAATGATCCCAGCTCACTGGTTTTGGTGGCTGCCCTAGCTAAGGTTCAGCTTCACATTGGGTTGAGCTCCAGGGGCATACAAACTTTTCTACTTAGTGCTACTCAGCACCCAGTGGTAAACAATTGTGCAGGCTAGAAATGAGCCATGATGTTCTCTAAAGCCTCTCAGTGTTTTCCAATGGAGTATAAGAACCAGTTTGTAAGGTGTCCCACAGTGTGTTCTCACCCTTCAGAATTGCCATTGCCCCTGTGGAATAATGACAGTGCCTTCCTTCTGACAGCTCTTTGCTGCTGCATCTCATCTGTACCTATCTATTGTCAGAGACTGAACAGCCATAGTGCAGCTGTGTGCTGCAATGGGAAATGGACAGCTCTGTTCCCAGTCACTCCTAGTGATCCTGAGCTGAGTACAACCACAGAGAAAACCAGAGCTTTTTCTGGCTCTTCATATTTTGATGTAATTTGGTTTAATTTTTTTCCAAAGTCTGCAAATGGCAAAGACATGGAGAAAATACTGTTCATTTTAATATCAGGACACCTGTTCTAACACCAGTGTCTTTCTTTGCCTTCCCAAGTCTTTTACTTTGCTTTCTGCACACTTCCTAATACAATGCCTAATTACTAATGAATTCCTTGATATGTGTATTGAATAAAGTAGGTGTCTTTGGAAACATCAGATGTTACAAAACAATTAAGATAGTAGCATAGATACAGGAAGTGTAAAAGCAGCAAGAAAACTATGTTTGGCATTTGCTGATTTCCAAATTTTTGATTTGGCAATTTATGCTGAGGAGTTCTTTCACTGTGAGGGTTTGAATTAAGCATCATTTCCTCCACAGTATTAATAGGAAGCAATAGGAAGCCTAGCAACACATCAGGGCATGTCAACATCTGAACTTGAACTTTCCAAATAAACTGCTGCCACCTGATGCAAAGAACTAACCCAAGGAAGAGCTGTCACCCTGCAGCACGCTGGGCTGCTGAGCCTCCTGCTCCCTGGGAGTGTGCCTGGTGCCCTGCTCTGCTGCCTCACCTCAGCTGAGCTTTGTTTGGTGGCTCTGTGGACCCTCAGTGAGGCTGGAACGTTTATGCCCATCTACTCTTTGGAATGAGCTGGACTCACAATGCAAATATGAGAACTGGAGTTTTCTTTTAATATTATCTGCCGGCTAAACCTGTAAAGAATTTTACGGGTTATTTCCTGAGACCAGATGGTTTGGAAAGATCTGACTAATTTCAACAGAAGGAGTTTCTCCAGAAAATTCCCCCAAAATATTTTTTAACAGATAATGTTAGGCGATGTATTTTTATGAGCTTTAACCATCGTTTTTAGCAAGAAATTTACTGTAAATAAATGGAGTTTTCCTGGTAAAACTGAGCACAGCGGCAAGTAAGATGCATCTGTGCAGTGGTTCATAACTGATGTATTAGATTTTCTCTTTCATAAGAAATATACTTGCAATTGAAACTAAAACAAACCAGTAAATATTCCTGTCTAAGTTTGAGACTTAGCTATTTTTCCTTCAGGAGCTGTAACTCAAACCCTCTTGTACAAATGAAGACTAACTTTTATGCCTTTAATTTTGACATTTCAGCTATTCAATTTTTAAGATATTTACACCTAAACTTATGACAAGAGGCTTATCTGAATTGGTTGCACCTGGTTGCACATGACACAGTTAAAAAGATGAAGGCTATAGCATTGGACTGACAAAAGTTTCTATCAAACATCAAACTTTTCCACAAATGCCAAACTCATCCTTTCTAGTGCTGTGACTCACCCAGTCATCTTGCCTCAAGCAAAGGCAGAAAGATAAACATTCAGTTGCATCCTGCAGGACAGTATTTATCATTGCTAACATCAAGCTAAAACAGATTTTTCATCTCTTCTCTCTGTTTCACAAAAAATAGGTGGTATCTTTTAACTGTGGAGGTAGTATTGGAGACAATGTCCTCTCCTAGTCATTAAAGACCAATACATTAAAATATTTGGATTTCTGTTCTTATAATCACTATATATAAAATACAAGCCTCTACAGACTCTGTCTGGATAACAGTCTTTTTACAGAAAGTCATCCCTTGCTGCTCCCTGACAGCAGGCTAGTCAAGTTGTGATATTTAAAAAGTGGTAAATAAAGATATAATTTTATTTAAAAAAACCTGATGCATTTTTCTTCATGACAGAAGTATTTGAAATTAGGGACTTGAAAGTACAATTTCAATCACAATTACAGTGTCAGTACTGTGAAGTTATAATCACCATAAGAGCAATTGTTGCATATATCTTATTATAGAGGAAAATGCCTGAACCAATTAATATAAGAAAAGTATTAAGTTGAAGAATCAGAGCTTCTGCTATGAAGATCAAACCAATAAAATATTCTGAGCTTCTCTGTGTACTTACAGCATGCATGGAAGTTTGAACACAATACAAACCCAGCAGATCATGTGAAATATCCAGATAATAAAGCTACTTGGTCATTACCAAAGCAGGTCAGGCTTCAGCCAGCAACCTCATCCATTCTCTCCAGTCACCCACTCCCCAAAGGTCTTTTTTAAAGTATTTTACCAATGTTTTTGCTTCAAGCTAAAGCTGAGTCTCTGCACTGCCAGGTTCTCACCATGCTACGAGCATTGCCAAGTCAGCCATGGAGCTCACCACACAGCAATCTCTGCTGATGTTTTGTGTGAGACATCTAATTGGTTTTGCTTATTTTATGCTGTGACAATTACAGAAAAAGAACAGCAGCCCACTGTTTAGTGTTTGCTGCCTCTTCCCAAGAGGCACCTAGATTAAATTCTTTTAGAAGCTCGAAGTACAGTTTTAATAAGATCTTGCAGCTAAAGAAACTCCTCAGTTAGCTGCAGAGCAGTGGCTTTTTATCAGTCCCACTCCCTCTTGCTGCTCTAGCTTTTGGCAAGATCACTATCTTCCTGAAGTGATGAAAGACAATATTAAGTACATACATCAAAATGAAAGACATGGTAAGTCGTTTTTTATCTTTGTGTTTATTAAGACTGTTCATCCATGATTTATTAAGAGTGGTGCTTTTAATTGATAGTAGTGAAAATTAAATCTCTGTCATAATAGATCATATCAATGTCTCCTTGTATCCAAGACTAAAACCTAAAAATCTATTATTTACTTCTTATAAGGAATACTCTGCTGCATATTTTCATATGGGAAGCCAGTCTTTTAGGTTTTACTTCCAGACTAGAGTGGCAGTTCAGAAATATGGGGTGATAATTCAGATATATTGGTACAATGAGAAGCCAATTAAAAATTTATGAATTAGGCAGGCTGGTGAAAGAATGCTAGGAGAGAGAAAGAGTGAGACATAATTATCAGGCAGATATGCAGTGAAGCAGGTAGAAGTCAGTAGTCTGGACCTTCACAATATTACAAGAGCAGTTTCAGCTCTTTCTGGTAACACTTCCCCTGTTTTCCACTCAGATGTTAAGTCTAGAATCTGTCAGTAAGAATAGTGCAGTGAGAATGTGGCTTGCAGGGGAAAAAGTGCTTTGAAAAACATCCAAGGTCCAAGGTACTCAGGAGTGCATAGATTTGTTTTGGCATCCAAACTGCCATCACATAAACTTCAGAGCAGTGGACCTGTGTTTCATACTTGCAAACTTCTCACTTTTACGGAAGTGTGTAAAATAACCTGGTTATTTCCTGTGCCCAAAACCCATGTTTGCTTAACTTTGTCAGTGTCCAGCCTTTGATAACAGCTGGCTAACTTCATCTTTGTCATAAGACTAAGGCAATTCACATGGATCTACTGAACCTTTGGGCAAAATACTGAAAGTACCACCCATTCCCTGGAAGCTCAGGGCACATTCATACCTCCCACTCAAAGGAAGTTGGATCATTTCATGTAGCGTGGCCTTAAACACTAATTTGGTTATTCCCATTTTTATCACTTCCATACTACCCTACCACTGATGTCAGTCAGCTTCTGACATGCTGCTGGCTGCTACCTTGGAGGCTGGCACTTGCTTTTATATTCACACAGAGAAGGATTTCTTTGCAGGCATTACCATGGGAATTTGTTGGGTACATGAAAATACAGGAATGCAGCAAGAGCCCAACCCCAAAAAAGTGATCCAACTTCAAGGAGAAGCAGTCTGCATTACTCTGGATGACTTTTCTTTGCCCCAATAGATACTGAAGAAAGATCCACATTTATCTTGAAGCAGATTTCTGCCCTGTTACTCAGTTCTTTCTGAGTGATTTCACCCTAAGAGGAATGAATATATAGTTGCCAGTGAAAGTAACCTGTTCTCAGGCACAGAACAAGCAGGATTAGAAGACACATCTGTCAAGATCTGAATATTAAGGTTCTTAGAAATGCTTCTGCCCGAATTAAGGTGCAAATGAGACCATATGCCAGTGATAATAGTATGGGTTTTATTTCATAGTAGATATGGGAGAGAGAGAGAGAGAGAGAGAAAGAAAGAAAGAAAGAAATAGAAAATAGGTGGGAGTGACAGAAAGCGAGTAAAGGGAGAGAATAAGGAAAATATCACCACTCCATGGGTCCCAGCGATGTTTTATTGATCCTCTCCAGCTGGTCTTCTTGGTGGTGAAGGTCCCCCCAAAAAGCATAGCCTCTGAGGGGTTAATATGCACCCAGGCCAGGTAGGAAAACTCAGGCACCTCCCTTGGGGGGGATTTGCCGTTGACTCTTACAATTTGCTGTTGTCTCTTACAACCCAGCAAACTCTGGGTTTGCTGCATCACGTGCAGTCCTGTGGTGCAAGGCTTCAGGAATGACTCTGGGGGCACTTCAGGGGGGCCTTTGACGGATTAAGGCACCCCCTCATCTGCCCCTCACGTGAATATTCCATGGATGTGGCCTTCCCAAGGCTGGGGGTTCCATAGCCAGTTTGTGTAAGGGAGGATGGCCTCACTCCCCCTGAGCAGAGGTTACAACACATCAAAACTTCCTCCCCCCACCTCAGCTTGGGGGGAAATCTATGCAAACCTGCTCCCAGCAAATGGGTCTGTAGGCTATGGCCTCCCCCACCCCAAAGCAAGCCAAAGATGATTCTTAGCACAATTGCTGGGTTATGATCACATTATTTTCCTTGTTCACTTGTTTGTTTCAGGTGGTTTTAGAATGGGTTTTCCCTTTATCTAATTTCAGTACTTTGACTTTCAGTCCAAAGTCCCCATCAGGTATCTTTAGGGAGGCTTCTTTGGTTGTAGCTTCTTTATACAGCTTTTGTTATAATGAGCAAAACTTTACATCAGTGTTTGAGGTGTGAACTATTTCAGCCCCTGACAACCTCCTCGGTCACCAAGGTCACAGAAAGCTTCGGCTGCCTTGCGGTCACAGAAAGCCGTGTCATTTAAAGCCAGGAGTTCAGTGTAGCAAAGGGGGCACAGTCCTGCTGAAGGCCTTGTCTATGTCACTGTCTTAGCAAGACTGTCTGGTTTCCAATGCATTTCTGTCATCAATAAAATGAATTAAAATATTTGGCAATGGAGCTACTGCTGCAGTAACTTTTTTCCAGAAGCAAACGTTGTCCCTTAAACCTTTTGGTTATCCAATAGGTGCAAAGGCAGCCAGCCAAACTCCCGAGTGCTTTCCTGCCAGTGACTTATTCCTTCCTGGCACACTGAGACCCAGCCTTGTGCTGGTCTTAGGCTCTCACTCATAAGCATTAACCTCCAAGTTTGGTTACCCTGCAGATGGAACTCAGCTTGGCTGGTGACATCAGGCACTCTCTGTAAGAGCTTTTCATGCTGTGGGTGCATACTTGGTTACAGCACTAAGTATCAGCACAAGTTCTCTGGTCCTGCTGCTGCTACTGACAGCTACTGCAGGCAAAACTTCCTTGGCTTCTGCAGTTTGTACTTCGTTTAATCTTTTTGACACAATAACCCAATCATTTGTTTTTAATTAACACTAGCTTCAGATCACTAGTTTTGGCATTAAAAACAAATACAATCAAACATTTAAACAGAAAGTTTTTCTTTCCTAGGCTCAACTTCAGCCAAACACTCTTCTCATCTTCACATCAAACTCCCTTATTTTTGCTGTGGTTACGCTCAGACTCTCCCAAAGTCTTCTGTGAAGAGATAGGGAGTATAGGTTGTTTGGATTGCGTGCATGTTGGTTTTTCCTGCTAACTTCTGCTTCTTACTAGCCTTCTTCTACTCTGTTGTGGGTCACCAATGACTGCAGTCCCTTGGGGATGTCCTTGTCTTGGCATCTCTCACACTGGTGTTGGAGCAGGCTGGACCCATGATGGGCATCCCAGGCAGCTCCTATCCTCTCCTTCTACAGAGGACACCTGCAGACCCTGCTGCCCAAACCTATTATACCCAGAGGAGCTTATTCCAGAACAACACAGCCCTAAGGGGAACATTTACTCTTCTCCTTAGTCCTAGCTTTGTTGGTGTCTAATTCATTTCTCCAAAACCATAGCCCTTTAGCTTTAGCTTTAGTTGTTATCCACCCTTCCAGGTGTTCAGATGGGACTTAAACCTAATGAAAGAGGAGGAAATTTACAGCAAATCCCAAAACTGTGTTTTGGCCGGGTCTCAGTGCTACAGGTAACTTTTTAAAGTGTTCACACACAGTAGTATCTTAGTCATTAGCCATTTTCCATGTCTGATATTTAAAGCAGGTACTTATGGTAACTTTATGGTGACTGCTTATTAAGATTGGCCCTTAATAAACTGGTAGGGAGGACCCAGTGGGGAACACTGCAATGAGTAAATGTTTTTAAGAATAAGTACTTATGACAGGCATTTCCAATAAGAATCGATTGCTCACAGAATTCTTGTGGCTTTATATAAATTGATTGAAGCATCTGTCACAGCCAAGCTTGGAAAAGAAAATTCCCCAAAAAGCATAAAACATCTATTTATGAAAATTTTATGCTGACAGAAACAGCCCGTGGATTGCCATGCCATTCCCTCTTTCAGTTTTTCAGCTTTTAAAAGCTATGTATTTACATATTCTGCCTTTTACCAGTGATTTCTTATACAGATTGACAATAAGACACAACTCACATGTCCCTTTCTGCCTTTTCTTTGCTTTTGCATTTTATTTTGCCATTGTGTTTGAAGTGGAATAATATACACTGGCATAGATTGTGTTTTCTGTTACTTTTGATTACTCACCAAATCATTCTGGAGAGTTTGTTGGGCTTTTTTCCTAATTATTTGGTTTGATCTCTGCTTGGGGAATAGGGCATTCTTTGCTGTGCTGTCCTGAAAATAATTGCATTTGCAGTGATTGTTTTCTAATAACAGTTCTGTGGAATAAGAGCTTTGAGGCTATATCTGGCTTTATTTATGAGAACAAAAGAATTCTGCCCAAATAATAATTGAGTAAGGACTTTGTGTGTTGGTTCACAATTTGTAAAATATTTATACACGCCCTGACAGCTACTACGTATCTTCGCTTCCCCAGTACAATAAAGAACAACCGTCATGTCAAACCAACTGTCATAACGTTGTCATCTAATCTGGCCAGCAGAGTGCCTTGGTATGGACATGAGGCTTTCCAGATATTCATGAGAGCTGATGGCCCAGACAGGGCAGAAATAGCTGCAGTAAATATTATTCTGTAAAAAAATATTTTACTGGGTTTTTTAATTGTAGTAACAGTCAAAGCTGATTGTGACACTTCTGGCAACACTGAAAAACTATTTGCTTTCCCCAAAGTACTTTCATTTATTTTATACTGGGAATATTCAGGCTCATAGAAAGGTAATGAGAAAGAATGACAGTGTTTTAACTGGGTTCTCAGCATGTATTTGGATTTTGAATAATACCTAGTGATTATGTGGCATTCATTCAAAATGTTCCACAGGTTTGTGCCTAGGTATCCTGCAGTGCCACTCTTCCTGACATTCATTTTGAACAGAGTTCATAACAGTTCAGACAAAGGCTTTCCATTGATATTAGTGGTGGATCTGAGCAAATAATTCCTGCACAGAACAAAGAGACTATCATCCTTCAGCTCCTCTTTATTCTTGTACTACAATTAACATTCAAAGTAATATTTTCCATGGTGCAATTTTCATTTTTAATTTACACTTTGTGGAATATTGAATATTTCAATACATGCTTTTTCCAAGTTTTCTCAACTGCATAAATCTAACACAGAATCTCTATCCTTAATTATTTATACTATTCCAATGCACCAGTGTAATGCTTTTAATATATCTTGTGGGTTTATTTTTTGCGTTTTATATTCTATAACCTGTAAGAGTACAGTTCAAGAACTTTTAAAAGTTGCTTCAAGAAATAGTTTTTGCTTCTTTGAGAAGTCAAGAATCAAGTATAATACTTAGTATTATACCTGGAGAATTATCATTCTGAAGAATCATTGTGACAAGCTGTAAAATAAATGAAAAAAAAAAGTAAACATCAGTCATCCTTGAATATAGAAAATAAACCAAACGGAAGCAAAGCTTCCAGAACTCTGTTTTTCAGGTGTCAATTACAGTTATTTATTATTATTACTTGTCGAACACAAACTCATTGTCAATGCAATATGTTGATCATTATTTTGACATCTACTAACTGATCTGCCTGCACATTTCAGAGAAGTTATATTGATTAATGTGTCATCAGCACTGTTTATTAAAATGCAGTGACTTGTTCAGATTATCAGAAACCCCAAAAAATATTATAAATTTGGATATCATTAAAGTTAAATAGTTATAGTTTGTGTCTTTTTCTCTCCCTCTTAACAAATCTGGCCATTCCTTTTATTTTGTTATACTGACTTTTACATGTTCTTCTCTCCTTGCTGCCTTCATAAACCTATTTTCCCATCAGCTGGCAGGGAGTCATAGTCTGTAATGAGAAAGTTGATGCTTTTAATCCTTTTATAAGTTAACTCTGATTAATGTTCATGGGTGTTATACAAAAAGGAAGAGGACAGAATTTATCCCAAATTTTAGGATCAACAATTAAATGCTTAGGTATACCTTACACAGGTAAACCTTCCAGTGACATAATTTACTAAAAAATAGATCAACCAAATAAAGTGGAGGACTGTGAGGATTGAATTTATTGCTATATATTTTTCCTGACATCACTTATTACTGCAATGGTCACAGCATTGCTGGTAATTACCTATTGATATTCATTACCATCTTGGGTTTGGGCCCCAAACAGTAAGAAATGTAATTGTAAATTCTCTTACTTGCAGCCAAAGTCTTCTTTGGCTCATCTGGCACTTTTCCTTTAGTTATCAGTCCTACATGGACCTAAGATCATAAACTCAGCCTTTTTTAGCTCCCAACTCCAGTCATAACCCGTGAAGAATTCACAGGATTAAAAGCAATCTTTTTTAAATGCTTCCTCATTGTTTTATAGGCTATCCTATCAAGAGAGGTTTAAACCATGTATTATAGAGAATTTGTAATGATTTCACAAGGGTTTGTTCTTTAATTTAGATGAAGTAAAAGGTGTAAAGGTCGATCAAAATAACAAACTTCTGTGTGCCTTTACTTTAGTTTCCTTGCTATTTTGGAGCATTCCCTGGGTTACTGTGGTAGTAATTTGCAGTTTCAGACCTCCCCCAAAAAGAAGTGACCAAGGAGGGACATTTTCTTTATCTGAAGATTTTATATATTTTTTATATGCGTCATCAGACTTAAAAAAAAAAAAATCCTCAGTACACTAATGTTTTTGTAGCAGGGTATATGAGGGTACAAACTCCTTCTTTGCCTAAGGAGGCTCTGGATTGAACAGCATGATATTGAAGTATAACAATGCTCTGTTGTCAGTAATGGCTAAGTGTAAATATATCCCCCCAAATATCTTGCATACTGCAAAAAATTATGAAAGAGTTCAGCTCTATACTCAGAATGGTCTCAGGAAAGAAAATAGGGCTTGAAATTTGAAGAAATATTGAGAAAAACATTAATCCTGGAGATGATTGATACTGAAACATGATGAAGAAGTAGACATGCTCTTTTATGCACCTCACCTTTTCCATTGTTGAATATTGTAATATATTCAGCAAATATTCCTGATAGGTTTTGATCATCTCTATCTGATCAATGACTCTTCTCTGAATAATTTATTCAAATATTAATGACAAACCAGATCAAATAAGTTATGGGTGCAGTATTTTTTCAAAGTAGTCATTGGCCCTAAAACCTATTACAGGCTTTAATTTATAATACATGCTGTTCTATATATAACAATTTAACAAGCACCATGAATTATGGAAATACAATTTTATCAAAGGTGACATTGTAAACCTCAAAAATTAGTCTCCAGCAATTCAGAGAGACACAAATATTACAAAATAGAGTGATAGCCCCATAATTCAAAGCACACTTACATTTAAATTAATACTAAGATTTGGTGTAACAGTAAATCTTCTTTCTTTTTCACTCCATACCCTTATTTGTCCTCTTTCTGCTTCAGTCCCTCTCTGCATAATCAGTTTGGTTCCTCCCAATCCTGGTGCCTCTCCCCAGCTCCCACTACACCCTCTCAGTAAACATCAGTGTGCATCAGGGCAGAGCTAAGCTCTGCCTAAGAAAAATGCTCAAATTCTTGCTTGTAAGGCAAGGGAGTTGTCCTGCTGAATCCAATGGGACAATGACACATCTTGACCAGTGCTCAAGGGACTTGGAGACAGCCCAAGGGGGTGGATGCCAGAGTGGTCCTATTGCCCTGCCTCTTTCCATGTCTCTTTCATACACCATGCACACAATTAGGTTCCCAATGTTATTTAATCATATGCTGTTTTTTACAGAAAAGGGAGAGAAACTGTTCTTCCCTACCCTTCATACTGGCAATTGCTTTTCAGTAAGTCTGTCTAATTTTATCTTTGACGAATGAATATATGATTTGAAAAATAGAAGGTAGCTGTTTTTGCTGCTGTTCAAAAAAGATTATTTTATTCCCTCTCTAAATAATTGTACTTTTCTGAATACCTGTCGTTTTACTCCTCACTGTCCAGGAAACATTGCCAGCCTCAGGTTTGGAGTGTTTACATTGTCATTGTTCTCACAGAATTGTGAACAAAGGTTGGAAAGAAAATCATGTGCCCTGAAGCATACTAGCTTAAAAAGAGAACCCAGTTCCTCCACATAAAATACATCTGTCTTAAACACATCAAGAAAAGTGCTTTGACATTACTGACTTCTGAAAAATTGTATTAAATCCCTTCCTCCCCTATCCCTGTGTAGCTTTTTTTTTTTTTTTTCTCAAAAAAATTTGCTTTAACACTATTTTTTGGATGGAAATTTTGAGGCACAAAAATGAGAAGGAATATGCCCAGTTGTGTTTGGTACTCTCTAATTTTTCTCCTCCTTCCTTTTTCCCTATTCTTTAAGCTCCATGGTTGCTTCAGCCTCTCTTTTTCTGCAGACTGAGGCCAAACATGTTGAGAAATTTGTTTGTGGTCCCTTGACCACAGTTACAGAGTCCCAGGTGCAGGAGAAATTTCTTCCCATACTTAAAGAGTCACTTCAATTTTCCTTCAAAAGAGAGGACTGTTTAGAGGTCAGAACTGCCAGAACAGTTTAATTCTGTTTAGAAAATATGTTCTGTACACATTGAGTTTAACCACTAGCTGGAGTACTGCAGATACTGTGATGTGACTGCCTCTCTTTTTTCTTTGCCCAGCTCATTTTATAAAAGATTGTGTAGTTAGTGCTGTTACTTTGAGAGTGTGTCAAGTTGGCAAAAACAGCATCTCAGGTTTCTCTCCTTTGTGGCTTTCTAGTTAGGAGAATCCTTCTTCTACCAGCAGATTTTAACAGAGCTCAAGCTCCTCTGCTTCCAGATTAATAAAATTACTCTCTCTAATGAAGGTAATCTTCTCTTTCATTCATCAGTATTCTGATTTTGCTTGCAACGTGCACTTTGGAAAGTGTCACACATTTTTCACACATTTTCACACATTTTGTTCCCACCTATTCTAAAGAAATTATATATTTTCTTTAAAAGAATCTGAGCTCTGCCAAAGCACTGGACATTGTAGGTAAATGTAAAGACAAAACAGTTTTAGGCAATGCTCTCTGGATCTGAGAGAAGGTGATGCTCTGATCTAAGTTGGACCTACCTTGAATGGTTGGAAACAGGTGACCTCTCAAGGTATTTTACAAACTGAGCTGCTCCATGAGTCTATGATACTCCTCCCTCCTGGGAAAACTGCTTCATCTCAATGATGCCAGTCATCTTGAGACTGGTTCCTGAGACTGCATGAACTCAACTTCTTTTCATTCTGGATGAAGCTCACAGCTTCAGCATCACTCTGCATTTGAAATACATAAAAAGAAGATACTATTTTGTTTAAAGCATATGAAAATGGTTCTTTGTACCACAAGAGAATATGAATAAGATTTCTTGTGTTTGTGATATAAAAGATTAAATGAACAGTGCCTCATTTTCTGAAGAACAAGATCCAGTAAATTGAACAGGAGCAATGCCAGCTGAAAGGACAAGAAGATGTATATGTCTGTTTCAGGGCTCTGGAAGTGTTTTATCAATTCCTCTAGCCTGCCTTTTCTCTGTCACAGCAGGAAAGACTTCAGAGAGGAATATCAGAGCAAACAGATATACAAACCCTTAATGACAGCAGTGGGTCTTATTACTACAATACACTCCAGAAATGTTATTCCCACCTTTAGCAATTTGTGGTGGTTGACATTTTAAAAAATAGTCAGAAGGAAGGGTGTTGTGCTTTGTGATATCAAAGTTCATCAGCACCAGGCACTGTGAGAGTAGATTCCAGCTGCAAGTGTGTGAACTTTAATTCGTCTGAAGCTGTTTTATCTTCTAAAAGAGTTTTTTTCCCTTCATGTGCCTTTTCTCAATGTTTTTAAAAGCCCCTTTTGTGTCATCTGAAATGCAATTTCACAAACGGACTGCCAGGACACATTGAATCCTAAGGCCCTTCCACCCAGAAAGGCAAAAATAGAGAAGAACATTCAGCCCCAAAGCACCTATCCTGCCATAAAAAAATTTTTATTGTGGCAGCTCTCTTTTACCTTACTGTCCTTTTAAAATAGAATGCTGAGTTATTTTCTTAAAAGTGTGAGAAAGCTCTCAGGCATTTTAACCTTCTTGACAAGGTAATGCCTGTTGCCATTTCCAGATATTTTGAGTGATAGCTTATGTACCATCCAGTCCTGGGTGGGGCACTTGAGAGAAAGCCAGGACTACAGTGTTGTATGTCCCTGTGAACCTTCACCTCAGCTTCTGGCAAGGCAATCCTACCTGGCTTGCCTGAAAACTATAGTGCAGGGGTTGAATTGTAAAGTATCTCTTGACAAAAACGAGGGGGCTCCAGTTTTTATGAGAGCCATGAGACATTGCAATGTTCTCATCAAATCATGTTATTAACATTGTCAGAAAAAGGGCTCACCTCACTGCCAAAAACCTGAACTCATTGAAGTCCAAACATACACCCCCACCCCACCCTTCTGTTGGAATATTTAAGCCTTAGCAGCATTTCAGTTGTTGAAAAGTTCAGGATAGAAGCAACTACTTTTTTCCAAAAAATGATGCAGTTGCAAATAAATAAAGACTCACTGTTAAATTGAGACTATTGAAACCAGCTTATGGTTAGACTCCTCAGAGCCCCTTCTCAAGTAGAGACTTACCAGCCATTTGTGTTTATGAAGTCTGTATTAAAAGCCTCAGTCCAAGACCCAGAAAGCTCTGAAGGGACAGAGAGGAAGTTTCTTTCAAGTTTCTTTCAACTTAGAAAGTTTCTTAAAATCTTGTGTTCACAAGGACAAAATCCAGTTTAGGCAAGTATAAATGTGTTGTCTGCCACAATCAGCAGATTTCTTAAACTGGGCTGTTCTTGAATGCAATGCAAACACCTTCAGGGCGGGTGTAGGTTAAAGCCTGGTCATGGGGTCATCAAGCTCACCTTGCTTCTTTTAAGTGCAGTCACGATTTAGGGATAGAAATCCTTGAAGGCAATGACTTAGGAGCCAGAATGAGAAAGAAGACATTGGACCTTTACAGACACAAAAGGATTTAGTGTAAGGGATTATTGCTTAGAAGTTCATTGTCATAGGCTGTAACTCGGTCCAACAGCATTAGGCTGTGGTCACAGCTGATTCCTCAGATCAGTCTAATGCGAGCAGACAGCAGCAAAGCTAAATGGCCATGATGCCCTCTAAGCCTGGATCCAAGTAGAGAGCAAAGAGGAGGACCAAAAGTGTGACATTTGCATAAACACTAAATTAGAAGAAGTGTTAAGTATTAAGCTGAATCCATACAAAAGAAGTAAAAAAAGTAATTTAGGAGATTTGCGGTTCAGTTAAAAACTCTTCAAATTACTCTATTAATGTTAAATTGGGGTGAAAATAGGTCTAATACATAGTAATGAAGCTGAAATTTAGCCTGCAGAGTTAAATGGGCAAGCCCGTCATTCCGTGTTAGCGTGAGTGGAAATCAGGAGGGACAAAGGGTGCACAGACAAAATGATAGCATTGGCAGACAAAAGCTGTGGCAAGCTGTTCACCAGATATTCAGTCTCTGCTGAGCGAACTCATCACTGGCTTGCTCTGAAAAGCTCACAAATTCCCTGCCTTTCACCTTTTGGACAGAATGAAAGACATGCTGGCCGGCTGCCAACTGCTAATTCAAGTGCTTTATTGAGGAGTACGACAGTAATTCAGCCAGGGAGAGACAAGGAGTTTGTGTGGATCCAGAAGAGAGTCTTTATATTTTTCCTGGAGATTTCTCAGTTGACCCTGACTAATCTCCTCTTACTGGATTTGCACCCCTAGAAGCCTTTCTTTGAAGAAAGTTTGCTCACCAGAGGAAACTGTCCAGACCATCACAGGTTGGAGAGACAGTCACTGAAGGGAAGAAAATCAATCTTTGCTGACCAATGGAAATTCATTAAAGCTTCTCTGAAGCCTTATAACAACCTGTCTTTTTAGCACAGCAATGTACACAGTACATAGGACCAAACCTGGCATCCTCATCCAGGACTCCCTAGAGAACATGGAGGGTTTTTCTGAACATTTGACTAGGTTTTTCTTATTCTTCCTCAGCCCCTTGTACTGCCCAATTCCAGCATTTCATTGAGATAAGAAGAGACAATTTTTCCCATAGGGAATCATCCCCAAAGTCGAATCCAAACAAAGTAGTTCCTGAGTAGCTCCTGACTGGAGCCATGGCAGTGTTGTGTGGCAGAAGGAAGTGGCAGTGATTGGCTGCATGGACCAGCAAGGAAAGCAGAGGGGACAAAAGGATGTGAACACTGCCTCTTCCTTGTGCCTGAGGACAGAGGAGGGGAGAGAGCTTCAGACCCTCTGAAGAGGCTATGAGGGGCCTGGGGTTAAGTGTCTACTGTTTGAAAGTACTTAATTTTGTTCCACATTTTTAGTACTGAGGGTGCTGGTGGGAGATGTGCTCCTTGATTTCTGTTTCTGTTTTGAACATGATGCAAAATTCTCATCCCTTGGTATAAAACTCTGCCTTTACTCTTCCTCCACCTTCCTGGCCTCAATTACTTACAAGGTCTGATCAAATTGTAGAACACATAAAAATAAACCTTCTGTTCAAGTGGCAAACCAGCCAGATTTAGGTTTTGATTTAATATAAACCATGTCTTATGTTAAAAAATTATTTTGCTTATTTGTTTTATATTGATTTGGGTATCTGAACAGGTTATATAAGTTATTAAAATGTTATTTTCCTTCCAAAGTTTATGCCTCATTCCTACACTTGTATCAATGTACTGTATTTTGCTGACTGTGTATTTAGAAGTGAAAAAATATGAACATTAAATTTATATGACCTTTACCGTCCACAAACATATTAGGCTCATGTGTGGCATTTGAAATGAGTTATTTGGTCTGCACTGACAACTCAGTATAAGAGAGTTAAGTTAACAGTGCAGTATTTTATTGATGGAAAAATAAGCTTAATAATATTAAAAACCATTTCAGATAGAGCAGATAGCAACTCAGTCTTGTTGAGATCATGGCTTATGTTTTTGTGCTCCTTGAAGTGGTGTTTGGGAGCTGCAATCTCCTGTCTTTGTTTCCCAATCCAAGAAGGATGAATAATAAGAGAAAATAAGAGGTCAGAAAACAGGAAGAACCTCTCCAGGAACATCTAAATACCTGTAAGTACATGCATGAACATCAGTACAATTTTAGATTTGTTTTAAATACTCAAATGCAAAAGGTTGGGAGAGTGTGTGTATGTGTGAAATGTGCTAAGTAAAAGATACCACAATGATAATGCACATTAAAAAAAAAAAATCTTCTGCTCATATGATCATTAAGATGATACTTTTAGCAGAACTGTAGGCTGTCACATCTCTTGAATTGCATGAATAGTTCTCATGTCAAAGGTGAGTTTCTGAGACAGGCGCTCCTTTTAGTCTGAATTCCTAAGGAAAAAGGTGCATGTTACTCAAGTACATGTTACAGCAGGCTTTTTTTCAAATCCATCATCCCCTTTCACAGAGGCAGATAGATGTCTCAGACATGATAGTTACTGGCAAAGCTGTTCAAGGTGAGGGGCTGCTTAGAAGAGAGACACCTCCTGCTGCTCTCACTGAGGGCAGGATGGAGCACTCACTGCTCCTCCAGGCTGCCCAGCCCAGCAGCCCCGACCCTGCACATACATATTCCCAGCTGGTGGGCAGCAGAGTTACTCAGGGGATGGGGAGAATGTCTGGGGATGGCCAATGGGAATGTGTAGAGGATGTAGAGTGCTTCCCAAGGCAGTTAGAAGAGGTGTGGGGGGCATAGGAGAGTGGAAGATCTCTGCTCTAGTGGTCAGCTCACACTGTTTGTCTTCTTACCAAATAACATTTCCTCCATTATTCTCACTACCCTGCTACTGTATGATAATTTTTTTACAGCTACCTGAGCAGTTCCTTATCTAAGATATGTGGTTTATCTTTTGTTCTGACAGAACCCAGCCATTTTTCCTCACCTGATTTTCTAAGGAGAGGATGTGGGTGAGCACATATGTGTTTGCCTTCATCTCCTCTGTAACTGTAAAACTTAATGGCTGACCTCAGTTAAAGTATGGAGGAAGAAAGGAAACCTCAAAAACTCTTATATCTTAAATGAAATTTAGCTGCAGATGAGAAGAGGGATGTCTTTAATATTCTGACCAAGGAAAGGGACTATGTGTCACATCCTTAGACAGCGGAAATCTATAAGTTAATGAATGAGACTTTATCACTGTCTTTGCTGCAGAAAAGTTACACTTGAAACCCCAGTCCAGCCAGAGATACCAACCTGGACTGAACCCTGTACTTTGACAGAGGGTTTCTTCCCAAAAGGTGAGACTGGGGAGACACAATTTATTACAGAGGAGAATAGTGTTTTTTCTTTCTCAGAACACTTTCCTTACTTTCTTATTTTTTCTCCCTTCATTTGAAATGAATCATTCAATCTGTGTCACTCTTCCACATTAGATTGTACCAGTTTGATTTTGTTTGATGCAGGGGAGAGGAGAAGCAGCGATGGGATGTGACATGCACTTTATCTTGAGTATTATTTGTCTCTACAAGCCTGCAGTGAGATAAAACCTCGGAAAGGCCCATGGTAAAGGACAGTCATTACTCAGTAAGTGCTTACGCAAATGTGTTGGGAGATTACATTTGGAAAAAAGCTTTTCAGGCTGTCACAGGCTCCGCACACATTTTCTCTTTGAGAGCCGAGTTAATCAGAGCACACTGACAGACGGGTGGGGATGATGCAAATTTACAAGTTAGAGGCTTGGTGACTGACAGACACAACACATAATACATGAGAAGGAACAATATGTGAGAACACTTTCCCCAGATTTACAGTATTTTAGCTAGAGATAAGAGTATAATTCCAGCTTTATTATTAAGTCATCTTGTAGAGTATATTACTTCAGTGTTACTTATTTTATTGAACAAGTCAGAAAGTATTCCTCACTTTAAGAGAGTAATGAGTTTATAGGTTTGGGGAGAGAGGAGAGAGGGCACTGCCCTTTTCTTAGAAAGTGTCAAAATCCCAGGTAGACCACAGGACTCAATATCACCATTCTGCAATGACTGAGAAATTGTCTTGGAGAAACTAAAGGACAAAGTTAAATGGGTGCATATGTATGAAAACATAAAATCTGACATTTCCTATTTAACCACAAATTGGCAACAGACCTAATCATGGTAGAAGGAGCAAAATCTGTAGGAGTAACATAAGTAGATCTGCACTCTAAGAGTTCATGAAAGCCACTTGTAGTGGTATTTATGGTGTGTTACACCATTTGCAGCATTTTCTCTGAACATTCATTGTTTTTCTAAAGAGCAATGAAAATGCTTTGTTCTGACTTTAACTCAAAACTATTAAGAACTTGATGTCAATTGCTACATATAATAGCCCTGATGTTTAATGCTGAAAAATTTCTAAAAAGTCCTGAAATTCTGGGAGTTTGGGCAATGTTTCAATAATGAGATATACTGAGGCAGATATAAAATGGTAAAACACAGCAGTAAGTTGTTATTCTTATTTCATGTTACACCTACACTTTGTATTTCAGTCCTTTAATTTCCTGATGAGTCTCCATAGCATAGCATATTCACTTTTCTCCCTGGGAAGATTTCAGTACTCTAGTATTTTTTTTTTTTTAATGTCTCAAATTTGCAAAGGACATCTATTTAATCAAACAGTAAAAAAGATTATACCATACAAGAGAGCTGACATCCAACCACAGAACTGTAAATAACAAACACTTGAAGTACTCATGGTAGTCAGGCTCTGATGTGTTTGGAAAAAGCTCTTCATCAGTCAAATAACAAAAGCCATGATAAATTCACAGATAATTCTCCAAGAGATAAAGGGTCAAATCTGATGAATGAATTGTTCATGAGGGCCGTTTTGATGAGCTATAATTATGTGAGCAAAATCCCATCATCTTTTGTCTCCTGATTGCATGATAACCACATAAAAGGAAGAGAATAGAAAGGAGATTAAGTTCTTGCAGTCAGTAAGAGATGTTGCATTGATTCTAAGTTGTTGCTAGGTAAATAATTAAACCATGATTTCACTGTTGATTTTATTTGTCTGCTGTGTGTAAAGGTTACTTAGATGCATTGGTGAAAAATTAATTAATATATTTCTGCCACTGCTCAAATAATGGAAATCCATGAAAATAAAATTACTGTAGTGGTTTGAAACCACTCATTAATGATCCGCCTCAGCTTCAGAAAATGTCTCAGTAGTCTAATGGTCCTGACAGCTCAAACCATCTTTCTTATTTTTTTTTTTTTTTAAGGTCTTCACCACAGTTGCAGCAATAAATAGATATCTACAAATGGGTAATGTAGCTTAACCAATCAGATTTGATGTGTTGAGGTTTACCAGGGCTGTATACTCATCTTGTGTATTCTTGGTGTCCCCCCTGGCAGAGCTCCTGCCTGTGTAGATATGAAGCATCAGCTGTGCTCATTCATACACTGCACCAAGGGAAGGGCAGCGCAGAGCAGACTGAGGATATCACGCAGGGGTTATCAGTGAAAGCTTTCCTTTCCCACAATAAAACTGAGCTGCAATGTGACATGTGCCTACAAACTGCAGGAAAAGACAAAAGGTACTGAAGGTCTGAATGATGAAGCCTCTGAGTAATTAACATGGTAAAACCTGAGGCACATTTGTTCGCACCACATCCTTGCTAATTGCCCATTTACCAGGCTAATTTAACATCAGTTATTTCTGGGTTCATTCCATCATCAGTATATTTCTCCTGTAACTAGGCTACTATAATTTCAACATCAACTGTGTTTTGACTTACATTCACTTGTAACCCTTCAATATCCACAGGGGAGCTCAATTTGCGGTGAGTTTTACTGTTCAAATATCTTATATATAAAAGCTGGGGAATTTGCATTTCAGATACCAACATGCCCATTTCAAGTACACATGATACAATAACTTCTGATCACCATGTGGTCACCCAATGCAGTTTTGACAGTTCTGTTTTCTGCAGATTTCATACTATTTAATTTCCCCCAAAATTCAATCATTCAAAAAGGTCTCCCAGTCATTAAAGTGACTAATTTCTTTGGTGCATTTGAATGATGGTGGTAAATAAGAATTAAAAAGGACAAATGATATTGTGTAGTGTGAAATAGAACTTGATTTGGAAGGAGATTAACTAATTGATCTGGTGTGTCCTTTCCAATTTTAATGTGTTGGCTTCTGTGATAGTTATAGACATACATATTTTTCATTAGCTACCAATAAAACTAAAAAAAGTATTGTTGTTTCTCTTCCTGTAGGATACTAAGGTTCATTTTTACTTTTGGGGAAAGATGAATATTACTCTTTACATTCATGAAAGCAAATGAGACATTTGTAGTGGTTTTGACACTAAAACGTTATGCTTTTGTTTCAAGCTAAGAATGGAAATCTTAGCTATCCTGAAAACTTAAACCCAAGAAGACGCTCGTGGATTTCCTGGTAGTTGTCTGAGAGAAAAATTACTTACAAATGGTGCCTAAACTGTCTGGACTCACTTGGCATCATAAGTGCTCTAGGGACTTTGGGGCATAAGCAAATGTGCAGAGCTCCAATGTAGAATAAACATGATAGATGGTTTTATTGATAGTTTTCAGTGTTGGATCCATGCATGATTGCAAAACCTTTCACAGTAATCAGTGATCAGTGAGAAATGTCACACATACATGCTTAATACTGTTTACTAAGAATGAAGATGTGTATTTCTTACTTGTATGCTTAAAACTGATGAGCTGAAAGACACAGAATGGACCAAAAAATGGATCCAGATAGTTTACTTATATGTGAGGCCTAGTATATCCTCCCCAAAACACAAAACTTAGAAATACCCTGTGCAGCTGCCACCTTTCTCTGGAGACACCAGAAATCCATGGTGTTTGCTATCTGCTTGCAGAGAGCTATGAAATCTTAAGCACTCTCCAATAAGGGGACACTGAGTTGTCTGCCTGAAGACCATGGGGGGAAAAAAGTGCCTGGCTAAGGTAGATTTTCTATCCATGAGGACAATGGATGGGGGAGTTTGTTGCACCTCCTCTGAAACGTTGATAGGAGGTAGGTTTTGTCACTGTTTTCCACAAGTCTTGTCTAAGACTTGTCACACCTGATGGAATTCAAAAGGCACCTATCCCTGCAATTTCTATTTGTAACCATGGTGGGTTTAGGGGTTATACCTATCAAGCAGGGTCTTAATACACAGGTAAGACTGGGATTACAGCCTGGAAAATCTTCAGAGGAGACCCCAGACCACTGTGAATGTATTATAACAAATGGAGTTTTAACAGAAAAAAATGGAAGGTACATGCAAAGATGTCTTTTGCTTGGCTGTGGAGCACTATCTTGGCAGCTGGAAATCACTGCTTGTCAGCTGAACTTTCTGAAGTCGTAGGTGTGTAACCAGTCCCTGGTACATGCAAGAGCAAAGTTCTTAACTCCTCAGCAGAAGAATACGAGAAGGAAATGTCATGGTTACGATGCCCAGCTGCATTTTATAAAAAATAAATGGGTTTTGTGTCTAACTCCTGCTTCAAGAGGTGAATCTTGAAGACAAGAAGATGGGTTTTGTTCTGTATATCTATGTTTATTTACAACTTTCTGTTAGTGGCTCTTCATTCATCAACATGCTAAGTGCGTTCCCTTGAAGTAAGATATCTATCTGATATTAGGAGGGTGAACAAACCAGCAGAGAGCAAAGTACTTTGCTGAGAGTCATTCTATTTAATGGATGGAGGACACTAGCCCAAAATTTCTATGCTTTATGGAAAACAGTGTACATACATTTCTTTCAAAAAGAATCAAAACCTGGATAGTTCCCTTCTGTCATTTCCTCAAAAATTTGAAATAGGAGAATAGGAAATGGAAGCAATTAAAGCCACAGACAAATATTTTTGAACCATAGTCTTACCTCCTTTTTTTAAAATCCCTGGCCCAAATTTTCCAGAAAAGGAGATGTTCAACTATAAAATTCAAAACTGAGTATAGAACAATCTTCAGAAAAACAAACATGAGAGGACCAGTTGGTAATTCCTCCATAAAAAGAGCCTGAAAAGTAGAAACCAAGAAAGTTACAACCTTTTTCCATGTTAACATTATCATCAATACACCACAAAAATTAGAAATGCAAAACAATTACTGCAGCAGGAAAAAGCCACAAAGAAATGTATCAAAATGCCTTGAATCTATCTTTGCATTTGCATACCACTAGCAGAAGTGTCTTGAAATTTGCTGTGAGCATATGGAGGACTTGATCAAAACCAGAACATACATTTTACACAAGGGGCTTTATACAGATGTGCTAAATTTACAAAGGCAACTGAAGGACGTTTCAGGCAGACTTGACAGATTACAGGCTGCTGCTGTTACTGTCACAATCTCTGTGTAAATCTGGTTTAACAACAAAGAACTGACACCACACAAGGACAAAATTGAAAAACAATTCAGAGGTGCTGTAGAACTTTTCCCATTACAAGTACCAAGGTAGCCAAATACAAAGGTCCTTAAATATAGGGGTCACAGACTGAAATCAAAATGGAGAAAAGAATATATCATGTGAAAAGTCTTATTTTGCATTATGTTTTTCATGCATTGAAATGATGGCTATAGGGAAATATACAGCAGCTAAGATTTTGTACCTTTGTTTAAAGGACTTGCCATCTCAGAATCATTTGAGTGATTTCAGCTATTTTGACTGAAATTTTATAGTGGTTGAGAAGATGACAGATAAAGTTACATGACAAAACTATAACCAATTTCAAAGAAGTGTCAAGAATGTGAGGCTAAATTGTGTAGGGACCTAAATATCCCCTTCTTCTTGTTGTCTTGGTTTAAAGTAAAAAAGCACATTTAAAAGAGAGTACAGCTCTAGTTACTGGAGGATTCTATCTGTCAGATTGCATAAAGGCATGAAAGGAGGTATCTGAAAAAGTCAGATTTTGTAAGAACTTTAAAAACAAAAAGCCCAGTGCTTCTTCTCAGCTAGTGACCTGCATCCACTCACTTTTGCTTTGACACAGTAGCAGTCCGAGGAAGTAGCGCTGTGCTTCCAGTGCAGCTGCTTCCCCTCTAGGTGGTGGCCATGGCTCCTGAAGTTTGTAACTGATCTCTCCTGGCTCCAAGTATCTCTTCTTTCCCTTGGATCCCAGTGCCTTCCTTGAGTGCTCATATTTCTAAGGCACAGCTTCTTGAACTGTGCTTTGCCCCCACAGACAGCCACAGCCTGTCATAGTCCTAAGGTTAGGGGAATAGCTCTGCCCTCTTAACAAAAAGCCTGATTACAAGTTTGACAACAGTGGTGCTGACCAAAAGATTTGAGATGCAGTGCAACTGGAGAACCTCACATATAGTATTGAAGGAACCAGAGAAGCAAGCTTACCTGCGTGGGTCAGTGGGAGGACTTGAGGCACCAGTAGAAGAAATGGTGGTGGTAGCAGGGAAGCAGCTGATGGCTGAACTATGGCTGAGAATCTGTTTCAGAATGACAGCTGTAAGAAATTTCTGAAAACCTTTAACAATACTGTGGTAGCAGTAAATAGGTACCAGGCACAAATGCCAGCAGCTCCTCATAGAGCTCATTCAGAGTTTTCTGTTTGGCACAATTGGATTACTGTGAACTCCTAGGATGAATTGATCCCGTTCCTTGCTGTTCCAGGGAATGCCATCAGCAAACCTGCACTGCCTTCAGGAGAAGCAGTAACTCTTGTGAAACTAGTCCTGTTTAGAGCTGCTAAAGAGTGGCCAGTAATGTATAAAAACACTGTATTTATGGTCTAAGTAAACTCAAAGGTGTTTGTTTTCCCCTTTTTCCCTCATCTCTGCTTCTTCAGAGTGCTTTAGTTGTACTCAGACACATATTGTGAGTGCAGAGCAAGTAAAGGATTTTCTGTTCATTTATTTACTTTAAAGTATTTATTTTGTATCCATTATTGAAAAATGGATCTGAAGTTAATCTATACACCTTCTCCTAGGAATTATATTCTTCACAGGTCATTTGCACAACAAAAGGTCCTTACAGTCTCAATCCTCAATGCAGGCACTTCTTAAGGTTATGATATTTTTCACATTCAATATGGATAAACCAGTTAAAATCAAATGACAGTTTTAAAAAAATATTAACACATTTCTAGACACAGTAGCAATAAAAATGTGTGAAAAAAAAAATCATTTTTAGGCACCATTGTCTGTCGGTTCTGCAAGATGAAAAGCATACCAAAAATGTCAAACTCTTCTTAGAGGCATTTAATTAGAGTAATTTTGCACCATGCTGTTGTTACTGTGTGTGACTCACCAATACAGAGTACAACAGGCCATTTAGATCCTAGTGCCGTTTGGCAAGTATTTGTAACAAGCTTTTAATTTTCCAAATTGTTTTCCTGAGTGAAGAAATGTTAAAGTGTTCTAAATGGAGGTTATGAAACCTCTTCTGCCAGTTTACCACTTTATGATACTATGCAGGTTTCAGTTTTCCATGGATCTGTCTGACAATAATCCTGACATATTTTGGGACTGTACCAAGATTGTGCCTGTGACAAACACTATGCAAGTAAAAAAAATTACCTTTCTTTAAGTAGTATCTACTTCCCTAAATTTAGGACAATTTCAGTCTAACATAAAGGCTAAAATTTCATATTTCACTGTTTTCTTAGCCAAGAAATCACACACTAACAACTGATGAGATGTAGGATAATTGTAACACTGGGCTTCACTGACACTAAAAATGATAGAAACAAAGATCATATCAATTTGTCTGTAGTTCCACTGAGGTAGGTCAAGAAAATACTTTCAACACAAAACAAGCAAATGCTCAGAAGTCAGTCAACACTTTTCCCTCCAGCACAACTGTTCATTGGAATGGATTTTTATTTTTTTATTCCTATATTGCTGCAAATTAACACTGAAGCAGCATCACTTTGGTTCCCTCACTTTGATCATAAAAAGTTCTTTATGAGTTTGAGAGTGAAAATTGAGTCTCTACCATGTAGTGCTCAACCACTCCACACCTTATGAAACAGACACACAGCATCTCCCTGTGAACCTCTCTTAGATTATTTCAGTGTTGCTTTAATCTCTCTCAGCTTGTTGAAAAAGAGATTTTACAGTGAGAAACTTTTCCATATTCTTACGTGTTGCAGTGGAATGTCTCAGCAGATGTGAGGAACAGAATTGCTCTGTAGTTTCCATTGATGCATCTCTACCATGTTCGGTTTCAGCTCTGGCTCAGGAGGGTTCCACACTCCTTCCTGTGAAGGGACAACACTTATTTTTATGTCATAAGTAGTAAGCACTAAAAACATCAGCATCCATGAAGTTCCTTATGCCATCTTGGACATGTAGGTCCAAAGAAAGAGGGAAGAACATGGAAGGGAAGGAGGATAAAGATAGTTATCTTTTCCCTGTAGAGATCACATGGGATATAGGATAAAGATTGTACTTCTGAGCAGTCACATTTCCAAAGCAATTCTTTCTCCCTAGTTAACTCTCTAACGTTCACTTCTAGACAAATATCTTTAAAGCATGCCTGTACTGGAAAGCTGGAAGACTGTGCTGTAAGATTTTAGATAGTGGAGATCACAGCAGCTCAGGAACATGCAGTGATGAACTGACTGGCAGGATTTATCAGGCTGTGAACCATGGTCTTATGCTGCTGCCTAGCCCACTGTCAGGGGTGGCAGCAGAACAGGTGTCCTTTACACAGGACAGATATTCTCAATTGAGAATTCAGTCACATCCTTTATCTTCCCCCACTGTCCTGAATTATTGCATCCACCAAGAGATTTCACAACCACACACTTCTTCCCCAGTTCATGTTCCACATCCTACTTTTTAGCATCCCTGCTAACTCTATTTTTAAGAGCTCTTCAGTGTTAATAATTCTTTGGTCTAGTTGAGAGTGAGAAAAGATGCCTGACTGGGAGATGGGTGGAGCATGAACCTGTTGATATTCTTCATATGATAGAAAGTGACTGAGTAATTCACATGTGTGGAAAATTTATAAAAGTACATTGAGACATTTCTAGTGTTACTGAGCTTTAAAGACTAGGCTTTCAGCTGGGCTGAATTTGAGGTTTAAATCAATTGAGTTATTAGGGATTTCTGGAGCGTGTGAGCAGCTTGTAGGCAATGATAGAAGATCTCTACAGCTTCCCTTCTTCCTTCCTATGAAGAGTTTGTATTTTTGGTAACTCTGGTCTCATCTCTGACTGATGAGACCAATTTCTCAAACATAGCTCATGTAATTATCTTTGCAAAGGTTCAGTTTGCATGCCAATTATCAAATTCCAAAGTGAAGAGGCACTTGAAAGGTTCTCTGGTTTTTTTTATTCCAATGACCTCACTGGTCCAGTAAAATCTATTACCTCTCTCTGTAAACCTAGCTTGGCTTATATGCTTAGATTGTCACTATTATAATAACATTATTACTATATATGTTATTTATATTATGTGCTTACTTCAACATGAATAATTTTCTTTTACCAAAAGTTCCCTCTCAAACTTCCATTTTCCTATGTTTTAGTACACAAATGGGGACTGTCTGTGTTCCTGAGATAAATTCTGAAGTGGGTTCACCAGAATTAGCACTGCTATGTGGTCACTACACCAGGGTAACTGAATTATCGGATCTGAGGCCACGTGGCAAACCTCTTGTTGCTGGTAGCACTTTGCTGCTTCAGTGTCTGCAAGTCTCAAAACATGCAATGGAGGAATTAAAGGGGGGAGGCTGATCAGCTGATTGAATTGGATGCTGAGAGCTGGGAGCAGATGTTTAACCTTGTGCCTGCCACCAGAGCATGAGGACTCACTCTGCCTCAGAATGCCTCCTCACACTCAATTTCCATTTTAATTACACAATCATTTATCAGTACTTGCCCATAATAAGCAGATAAAGTCCTTCATCTCTGTTTAGCAGTGAATAATTCACTCACATCTGCTGGTACTGATACTGTCTTTTCCAGGGGCCATACCTCAAGGTTGGTACCCAAGTTCCAACTTATTTCCCACATTGACTTATTTCCTGTGAAAACAAAAAAGGAAAATAGTGAGTCTAAGGCAATCAGAGGCTGCTAGTATTGTCCCAAGTCACCATCAAAAAAACATTTTTTCCTCCTGAGGTAGCATCATTTTAATCTTTAATATCTGCTCTTAAGGCTATGGTCTTCCACTGTTACAGTTTTCATAGCCACCTTTTAGTCAGCTTACTATTTTTAAGGCAGATTGCCTGCTGGGGTATTTTCAACATGTGCTATTTTTATGCAGTCCTGGTTTTGCCAGATCACTGCACTGATTTCCACCCATGGAGCTGGAATGTCTGAATATCATTGCACTCACGTAAGACTGAATTTACCCCACTTACTTAATCTTTTAGTCTAGGACATATAAACACTATCATTTGAGAACTACTGGTATCATTTCAAATTTCAAATGTATCTGAGTTAATTTAAATTTAATTTGCTAGCACATCAGTATATTCCTAGGTTTTAATATCACTAACACCGCAGCCCAAGCAGTTCTTCACAGGGACTGTGCACAGTCTCTCAGGGCTGCAGACAGACACAAACAGTAAAGTCCATGTTCTGCCATTTCTTATGCTTGAAAAATGACACTGGAGAGATCATGTTCACTTCTTTGTGATGAGTTTTTTTGCCTAACTTCTCCTTTTCAAAGTTCTCTTTTACTTTCAGCTATCCTAAAAATGTTGACTATTCCACAAAGGTTGTTTTCTTTTATTTATTAGAAAAAAAACCAAACCATCTTAGGTTTAAGAGTAGAGGGATTTTTGTCAAAATTTGATAGCAAATTCCCTATATCACGGACTTGAATGAAAAAAACCGAATTGGAATCCTGCAAAGCCACCTGTGCTGCCACCCTAACTATTCCTGGACCACTATTAAGAACATTTAAAGCTCTAATCTTCTTAATAGAGAAAATATCTTCCTATATAAATAGATAAAATATCTTCCATAAAGCAATCTTATGAAGATTGTAAAATTATATTTATCTTATTATTATTATTTAAAAATATATTATTGCTATGTTATTTGACTGTGATTTTTCCCAATTATTTTTCTTAATTTATTACTAAAAATATGCATTTGATGGTGTTGAGGACTGAGAAATATTCCTCCTTTTTCTTCCACAATCTGTTTAAAGCCTGAAAGGTATTAACACTATAATGAAAGTTATACAGATGGATTTTCAAAGACTTTAAAAAAAAAAGACTGTCACCCATGATTGATCAAAGGGATAAGTGGATTTTCCCTATTAAATCTTGAAAGACCAAAGCTTGATATTCAGCATCTAACTGAAGCATTGATTTTAAGGGAACAATTTTCCTACTGTTAGACTGGTGAAATACTCTAAATCTGATGACTAGACTGATGAAAACTCTAAATCAATATGACGCAACTATTTTTTATATTTGGCACTAGTCTTCTGGTAACATGTAGCTACTATCAGAGTGAAATAAAAGCAATGTCTTTTTGTTAAATGGATGCACTCTTCAGCTCACTCCAAGATTTCTTACTCATCACCTGCTGTTGTGGAACTTTCACGGGTCATCACCATTGTGTAATGAAGTACATACTTAAGTATTTTAAGATGTTTCATGTGTAGGAAATATTTTAATTTTGGATATTTTTATTCTGATCTTTCAAAAAAAAAATCCTGCTGTAAAGTAATGTAATTTTCAGAACCACACACAATACTGTACTAACACAACCAGAGGATAAAAACATTTGCCTTTGTTCCATAAGGTAAAACTTCTGAGTTGAGTTCAGATCATATTCAACTTTTTGGTACTGTGCTATATTGCAAGAATGGCTAATCTGCTCTGTGCTTTCTATTCAGCCTGGAATATTGTTTTGCTAATTCTAGAAAGTTGTGGCTAGTTGCCACAAATTTTGTCAGCTAAGGCAGAGCCTCTAATCTTGTTGTTGGGGAAAATTTTATTTGGTGGCAGTTTAATTTGCAATTTGATTTAAAAGGAGTATCTCTTTTTCAGAATGTTTTGGTTACAGTCATGGGAGAGTGAATGATTTTTTATTTTTTATCTTTTTTTGAGCTTGCAGAAACTGAGGGAATAGAAAGCTCATCCTAGTTCAGATAATTTAAGGGCAAGACTGACTCAATACAAAGCTTTTAAAAACCTGCATGCTGAGTAATCTGTTGACTGGGCAACAACCATGAGTTTGCTTATGAGTTAGGAGAGTCAGAGAGAGAGAGAGAGAGGGACACATGGGATTTGGGTTTTCTACTGTATTAGGAAATGTTAAGGTGGATGGAGAAGGTTGCTATGGCACTGGCAAGAAAAATAGCAAATATGGCATAGGCCATGGAGGTGGCTGGATGTTGAATCTGCAAGATTAGCCTTATTTTAGAGCTGGTTCTTTATAAAAGAGATTTCCTGACAGAGCTTCTGGAGAGGTTTCAGGCCCTAGACATATAAGTGAAGGCAATAACAGGCCTTAAAAAAAAATTAGGGATGTGATGGAAAGCTGAGATTATTTGCAGATACCTGGCACCTGAAAAGAAATTCTGTTTAAAATAAATGGGAACACTGGCATTATGCATCTTTCAAGAAAACACCTGGCTATGTGCAAGTGAAGTCAACCACTGGAGCAGTCTCATTCTGTTAAGGAAAAAAAAACCCAGCAGCCTGATAAAATGGGATAGCAAGAATCATAGGATCAGGGAACATCCTGAGTTGAAAGAAACCCACAAGGATCATCAAGTCAAATTCCTGGCCCTGCACAGCAGCATCCCCAAGAATCACACCCTGTGCCCGAGAGCATTGTCCAAATGATTCTGGAGCTCTGTCAGGCTTGATGCTGAGACCACTTCTCTGGGCAGCCTGTTCCAGTGCCCAGCCATCCTCTGGGTGAAGAAACTTTTCCTGATATTCAACCTAAATCTTTCTCTAATTCAGCTTCATGGTGTTCCCTTGGGTCCTGTCACTGGTCACCAGAGAGAAGAGATCAGTGTCTGCCCCTGCACTGCCCCTCATGAGGAACTGTAGACTGTGATAAAGTCTTCCCTCAGTCTCCTCTTCTCCAGGCTGAAGAAACCAAGTGTCCTCATCTGCTCTGTGTATGGCTTCTCTTCAAGGCCTCCACCATTCTTGCTCATCTACTTCAGACCCTCTCTAGTAGTTCAATATCTTTTTTATACTGTGGCACCCAATCCTGCCCCCTGCACTCGAGGTGAGGCTGCCCCAGCTCAGAGCAGAGGGGACAATCCCCTTCCTTGCCCAGCTGGCCATGCTGTGCCTGATGCCCCCCAGGGCAGGGCTGGCCCTCCTGGCTGCCAGGGCACTGCTGGCTCATGTTCAACTTGCCATCAACCAGGACCCCCATGTCCCTTTCCATGGCACTGCTCTCCAGCCTCTCATTCCCCAGTCTGTAGGTCCAGGGCTGTCCCACCCCAGGTGCAGAATCTGGCACTTGCCCATATTAAGCTTTACACAACTAGTGATTTCCCAGCTCTCTAATTTGTCTGGCTATCTCTGCAGGGTCTCTGCTTTCAGCAGAGATGAAGCAAAAAACTAGTCTACAATGAGATGATAAAATCCTTCAGAGAAAGTGTCCAGGAGCAATAGGAGAATGATCCAGAGAGCAGAGATAGCCAAAGGCAGGATGCAATGTAGGAAGAAAAATGAGCAAAAAAGTAATACCGAAGAGAAACAGACATGTCTGCTGCTAGTGCCAGAGCATCAGCAGAGCCTCATTGCTGAGAGGAGTAAGAAAGCATGTTATGAAAGAGAACCAAACAGTGCTTGAAGAGCAAACATTTAAGGAGAAGAAGATCACTGGTTGCTCTTCACATCAGAGCAGGCAGCCAGGTTCTTGCCATAGAAAACAAACTGTTTAGTGCCATGAGGAAACCTAGTCCAAGAATGAAAAAATGGGAATTATTTGTGTCCTGAAAAACAGATTAAAAAGATTAAAGAGTTTGAAAAGTAATAACATACATCTTGATGATTATAGTATATTCAAACATACACCAGTACACTACCTATTCATGAAGTTTGACACTACTTTTCCAAAAGGGTATTGTCAGAGTCAGGTAATTGTCAGATAAAGCTGAGAGTCTCAGATAACCTCTACTCCCTGCAAAACACCACAATCACTTGAAACTGTTTATATGCTGTGATTGTATGGCTTCACATCAAAGCTTCAGCTGCAAATTAAGGAATACACATAAACATGCATATTCTATGTGGGAACTCAGTTTGTACTTGGTGGAAACAACTGAAATGTTTGTTTTATGCTTGAGAGGACACTGAAATTCTTGGAAAGGTTATGAAAGCAGACATTGCAGGAAAAGTGAGAAAATGTAGGAAAGGCAGGGTTAATTGGAGTGAAAGCATTCTTACATTCAGAAAAGAGAAATGAGGGAGCTGGTTGTGCTGTGTATCCATTAAGTACCTGATGGAATGAATTGTACTGTGGCAGCAAGAATAAAATGAAATCTTTTCTTATAAAGATTACCCCTAAGAAGGATGATAAAAGCAGTATTACAGACTTTTCAGAGCTGGATATGGATCTAGCTAATAATGAGAGAAATACATACAAAGAAATGGTGGAGATGGGGGCGGGAGAGAGAGAGAGAGAGAGGGGGGAAATGTCAGCTTCTCAAATACATGCTGGAGGGATAAAAAAACCCCACCAAAAAAACCCAAACCACTCAAGATACCAAACATGGTAAGACCCAGACATCTGGGATATTATTTTTAGCAAAAATTTTGACAAATAGTCAGTGAAACAGTGATGCTATTTTAGATTTGGATTACATGACCAGCAAAAAACGTACACTAAATACTCATAGAAAATAATCCTGGATTGGGTAGATGTGGCAGATATTGACTTTTTTTTAACTGAGAGATTGAAAGATTAGGAGAAAACACTGTATGACTTTCTAGGTGTAAATGTAAAGAAACAGAGAAAGTTAGTTTGCAAAGCTAGTGGGAATTAAACTCAGAGTTCTTGTTAGGTATGGGTAGATCTACTTTGGGTCTGCAGTGGAATACTCTGGGTTTTTTACTAAGGATGAAATAGTAAAGAAGAAATACAGTTCCCCTGGAAAAATATAGAAGAGAAATGGATTAGCAAGAAAATTTTATTTTTGTAGTTAAAATGAACAGAAAAGGAAATGTAAATGAAACTGAGGTGGGACTTGAAAAGAAAATTAAAATAAATTGCTATGAGTAAGAGAATATGGAACAAACTTCAGGCATTCACTTTTGCATTAAGTATCTTCTGTAAAGCAATTTTGGAGGCCAAGACTCTGAGCCAGATGGTCCCTTCAAACTCTCCCTCTCCTTTCTACTCAATTTTTCACTTTCTGTCTGGCAACATGAGGAGGAAAATAGTGGAAAATTAATTCTAACATTAGCTAGCTTTTGTCTCTGTGTCTGGCCCCATTAAGTCAGCCTGCAGACATGAATGTACCAACCTAGAATAATGTTGCTAGCAGCATTGCCAGGAAATACTCTCCCATTTAGGGCCATAGGGTTCATTCTGATGCTAATGAGTCCACTCAGTATTCAGCAGAATTGTGTGCATGATACCAATAGCTCAGATGTACAGCCAAGCAGATGCATGACTGTTACCTCCCTTTCCTTATGACAGATTGAAGAAGCCCACCCATGATGGTCAAAAGGCACGTTTGAGGTGCTTCTGAGTGCACAAAACTTTCACAAAGCTTAGTTCCATGTCTTTTCTTTTTCAGGATGCACAGAATCTCTGCCAATGAAGTGCACAATCCTGGCTTGTGTGTCCACCAAGTAGTGCCCATCCTCACGTTATCAATCAACTGAGGGTCTTGCTCACCTGCTGCCATTCTAAACAGGAATAGTTTCTTACCCACAGAGAATTCAGTGCAGAGTATACCAAGATTTTCTCTGTAACAATTAACAGAGAGACTTTTAAAAGTTAGCAGTTTTGAGGGCTCCCACAGAATATTGAAACCAGGCATAATTCTCTTTGATTTGTGATTGAGAATTAGCAAGTAGCCAGAAACACCCTGATTTCACTTTTGATTGACATAAGGACTGGGCATGTTCCTCTTACTGAAATAAGCACATTTTATCTGTTACTCATCAACTGGGAAACCACTCCCTATAGCTACTGTAAATTTATGCATGTATATTTTACTTTTTCTTACAGTTACTGTGATCAGGAGCATAACATCGATTTTCTGGAATTAATACTGTTTCCACATACAATATGGATGTACCATATGGTCAAAATCCTCTTCATTAGTAGACAAAACCGTAGCTGCTAGAATGGATTTATTTCAAGCACCCTCCTGTATTTCACCAAAGATATGGTGCTCAGTAAGATGGGTACTTTTCAGAGAGCTTTCAGTGAAATTAGTTTTAGGTGAGATAGAATTTTTGGAATGGACACAGGCCTCATATAGTCCCAAAACACATTAGGAGAAATTTAATGAAAAATATAGGTGGTAATTGAGGAAATGAGTTTAAGGAAACACATTCTAATTAAACACCCCCTCCCCCCCAGCTTCTATTTTTGTAGACCCAGCAAGTTTCCTGACTGTACTGGTGAATCCATTACTTTAATTATTATGCCTATTTAAACATATGCTAGATAAAAACCTCTAGTAAAAATGTAGTTCAAAAGCTGCTGTTCTGTTGTGTGATTTATCCTCAACTCAAAGTCTAAAACTAAAACTGCATTTTGAGCTGTAATGTAACCAGACAGAACAGATCAACAAGATCATCTTCATTAGTGACTGTATCCTAGATTAGTTTCATCTGTGGAAGAATTGGTCATGACTGACATTTACAAGTGAATAAAGGCATTAGCTGAATAACAGAACAAATAAAAATAAAACCATTCTGCTCTCCTTGTGCCTAGACAGACAAACAAACAAATCTGGGATAAAAAGTCACTAACATTTAAAAAAAAATTTATTGACTTGCTTTAGGGAATAGTTGCAGTGACAATCACACCAGACAAAGAATATCACCTCAGCTGAAATCTGCCACCTCCAGAAAAATTGGATAAGAAGTGAGAATATATATGGCAGAAAACACTCCCAATAAGTGGAAGTGTTTAAACTGCCCTTTGACCTTTATATTTGCCTTGAAGAAACTGAACTGAACAACTTTGAGTAAGTGCACTCACTGCAAACTATTTTCCACTGTTTTACATAGCTTTGCCAGTTTATTTTAATGTATTATCCTTATAATAACTTTCATTTCTGGACTGTCTCAGAAGCAATGGATAATGATGTACTATGATGCCAAAAGTCATGCCTTAATGTTGACAGCTGATGGTTCCAATATCTTTCTTCCCAGAATACTTATCCAGTTATTCAAATCTCCTGGGTCAAGGTTTGCTCTGTTAGCATATGTGTCTCACTCATTTTCAGATTCCTTCCTCCACCAGGAAATTGAATTTTATTAATAATATTTTTACAGGATTTCTGTGAGCTTCCATTTTAACTCACGGTTGAAAATGCTTAGAGTAGAAATACTTAGAAAAAAATACCCCACCCTTAATAATTCCTCTCCATGTTTTGTCAACAGTCAAATGCAACTGAAATCTTTCTATGTTTGAAAATTTGGGATTAATTCTAGTAATATTCTCTGGTGCAGTACTGTAGCAATCCTTTTGGTCTTTATTCTTTACAAGATTTGAAGAAAAGTTCTCAGCAGAAAAATTTAGCAGATTTCATATGTCCCCACACTTGTACACATCTCACAATCTCAGGAAGAAAATGCATTCTCTTCTCTCATACTACTGAGCAGTGTGACGTTTCCTATTTATTTTTCTTGTACCATTGAATAGTGCTTATTGAAACCAAAAAGCAACATGGAATTTTGAATGTATGAATTCTGTACATGTTAATTGTTTGCCATCAAATCCAGGCTTGCTGACAAAGGTTTGGTATTATTTATATCCAGGATTTTGCACTAGAGTAGTTATTTCATATTAAGTGTAAATTTCTGAATGGCTCTTCCCTGCAAACCTCTTGCTGCTGTATTGCTAATGCTCACTAGAAGCCAGCTGAATTAATCTCAAGCACAGCAGAACCTTCTGTAATGCCACATCAAGGATTTGCCGCAGCGACATTCCTGATTCTTTCCGACAGTTGAATGACACTCAGCATTGCTAATTCACAAAGTAATGCTGGGCACTTTTATGCAATGTGACTTTTCATCTTCCCCACAACTGCTTGCTCACATATTTTTTTCCATATTAAATTACTCATATGCATAACTGATATAATCTCTTTTCTGCATTCACATGTGTCTACAAGAATTAGTTATTATCCTCTCTGGAATTAAACCTGGACTCCTCTCTTACAATTAAACAATTATTCTTGCATTTTATATCTCCCTACATTTGGTGCAAAGGAACACATTATCAAAATTGCTCTTGCCTAAATTAAGGGAGCTTTCCTAATTTCCATTCCACTACCCTTATATTCTGGAAGAAAGATGGATGTCTTGGTCTGCATCCAAGTGAAACAGTGGTGGCAATTACTGGCAGGTGCATATATATGACAGAATCAATATACTTTAATAAACTTTTCCCTTAACTTGATTTCTGAAGGTTAAGTTTTATCCATTTTTAGTGCATGATGCAAGATCTATTTTTGTCCTTCTTTACTAAGCATGGGACCTCCCTGGTGACTAATCTTTAAATACTCACTCAGTCACTCACAACCCTTGTGGTGCAGCTTATTGGACAGCAGAGCAGGTGCATGATCCATGTGATACTCTGGAGAATGCTGAACCTTGGAGAGAAGGTTTGCAGCCACATCTGAGTGGAAATTTCTGACACTTGAGACTTCACACTTCCCATGAGGGTTTGCTTAGCTTTCAAGGCAGGTCCACTTCCATTATATTTGTAGGATGTGTTTGCATGGCTCTCAGATATTACAGTGATTAAGATTAATGACAGAAGTTAGTACAGAACCATCATGTTCTAAGTGAGTGTTGTAGACTAATAAAGGAAAAAGGGCTACGTATTAAAAAGGTCTGGTACAGGCAAAGTGCTTCAAAGGGCCCTGCTATACCAATCAAGGGTCAGAAGATATCAAGCTATCAGTAGATATCTAAATATGAAATAAAAAGGGGGTGGATTTAGAACAATCCATATGAACTTCCTGTAAATCAGACACAGACACAGAATGCTCACACAGATTGCCTTGTTGCTTTTCAATGACAGTGTACTGAGAAAAATCAAAGTGTGTGCTTTCTGCAGCCTCCAGCCTGCAGGGGAAGTATCTTCCAGGTACCTCCACAGCAGCCTTTTGTGACAAATGGTGTGTCCATTTTAAATCCCTTGCTCTTTGGGAGAGTCACATGGCACATGGAAAATTGTAGTGTCCCTGACTGCAGAGCAGCAGGCTTGGTGCTGTGGGAGAGGGTCTTGTGTATAGAGTGGAGAGTAGTGGAATATAGGCTTGACTATAGCTATCAACATACTCTGGGACCAAGGAGCATTTTCCATCTCTCTTCCCATTTCTTCCATGGAAAAAAGAGTCCTGGTGACCTGTCAGAACAAATTCTTCATGTGTGCTATTCCTCTACCTCCAACCTTTCTCCATACACCTATCACTCCTTTAGAGGGGAATATTTTAAAATGGACTTTTCCATCAGCTTCTTAGTCAATTCCTGCCCCACAGTGAGTGAGACAACACATAAGGTTTGTCTAATCATGGTTTAAATTGAGGTTTTACAATGTACATTACTGTAATGTCTCCCTAATGCATTCATATTTATGGTTTCTTTTAGTTAATAATTCTCATCCATCCACCTGTTTGGAGGGAAAAAGCTAATAGAATCTAATCCAAGACCTAAAATATCTGGTCACAGTGGAGAAGCAAAGGACTCTGACACCACCTGATAAATTCTTTAATAACTGGGCATTAGGAGTCCCAGCAAACCATGCTCCAGCTGCACCATATTACTCTCTGATGCAAGCCCCAGAGTTGCTGCCTTGTCTGTGTTGGCTGCCTTAGCATTTGTACTTGACAGGGATTTCTGACTGACTGCAAATCAGCTATTGCAAAAAGCCTGGGTCCTACAGATGGGTTAGTAAAGCTGTGACATACAAAGTGGTGTTTCGTGTCAGGTAAATAAAGGTAAACTATGTAATTATAATTGTGAAATGTGTGGAACATGGGCATGGGACAGTTATAAAGATGAGTTCTAATAAACAACCAAGGAAAGTAAAACATGGAAGAAGATCCTTGAACCAATCTTTTGCTTACAATTAACTTTTAGAACTCTTAAGCTGTTTTGTAATAAGAACCTTTGAATTATAGATTTTAAATGTTACTTTGTATTAAGGATTTTTAAACTGTGGCTTTAGAATGTATAGAGGATTTGAACAAAAGAGGGAAGTGAACCTATCCTAAGCTCCTAACAAAACAGGAAAAACATCCTGAAAAAGGAAGATGGCTGTCAATGTCGCTGAATGATGACTCAGAGAAGGGAAGCTGGACATCAATACCATAGATTAATGGTCCTAAAGCTGGACCCCATATCTGGAAGCTGGACCTCACCATCTGGGATACATGTCCTGGGATATTGAAGACTGGAATAGATCACAATAGACTATAGAAATTGGAAAGGAACCAAGCAATCATCATGATCCTTAAGTATAGAATTGTGACGTAAAAATTGGAAATAGAAACTGCTGAGAAAGCTTATGAATATGCATGAATATGATCAATAAATACCAGCAAGCCCAACAATCAGTGTGCAGTTGGAGGGGAAACCCCCACCATTGTACCCAGCGCTGTTTTTGCTCATATTTTACCATATTAATTAATAAATTGAATTACTGCTTGATATATTGGCCGAGTCAAGCTTCTCATTTCTAACGAAGCCAAAGTATTTTCTTTCTTTTAGAGTTTCCATCAATCCCACCAAGGCTGTGTGTGACATCTGCAGTTGCAGATGAGATACTTTTTAGTGGCTACTATATTTTCACTATCAGCACCAGTCCCTACTGTGCTGCCACATGTAACTTTTCAGCAGCTCCCTTTGTACAGTGTGGGTTTTATCAAAGGCAAAGCCATGTTGTCATGAATGAATGATGTCCTCATGGCACATGGTACTCTGTAATTTATTTTGGTTCTCTATGAGTAACTCCTGTAAAGGGATTTTTGTAATGTTCTGTATTTGTATAATGGGTTTCTCATGGCAGTTTTGAACACATGTAGTCAATTTAATTGATTATGCCTCTATTAAAAATAGTCATACAGCAGTGACAGTCTTGACAGCCCATCTGTAAACAACAGAAGCTATTTAAACCCAGCACTATAATGTTAATTAGTAAAACACTATTTGTGGCTGCATATGAATCTCTTGAGTGAAATCCTCATACTTTCACTACAGGATGTACTGGGGGAATGGGCACCAAGTTCTCCTTTAGCAATCCTCCAGGCATAAGGAGCACCTTTGCAAGGCAGGAGCCTGTGGCAGAGGAGCTCTGGTTTTGTTCTGTTGGCTGGTAGCCTTATGCCCATGGAAGCACAGGCTGGTGATTTCTGCAGCATATGCCCCATCCAAGCATTGGCCTCTCCCTTTGGCCATTTCCTACCCTAAATGCCAGAAGAGAGCAGAAGGGCAGGAATTCAGGCACTTCCATTTCTGTTGAAATGCCTCGTTATCCCTTTACATTATGGTGATGTTTCTGGGCCAAACAAACTGACTCTAGATGGGAGATTTGACAGGAGTAGGTATGTTGAAACAGTAAAATGCAAGCATTATCCCTGCAGTTCTCTCAGGTGCAGTATCATTCTTTTGAAGGAGAAAAGATGCTACAAAAAGAAAGGGTAGGTCTGTGAACAGCTTTAATTTGACAGCTCCCTTGTCACCATTGGAACAACAATGATTTATGCTGGTTGAGAGTGTAGGCCACTGAATTCTTTCTTGCATAACTAACAAAAGATTTCCCTCTTAATCTAATTGCTTCTTCCCTCTTAACTCTCCCTTTGCTCTGGAGCTTCTACTTTGGGTGGGTTTTAAGGCTTATTGCAGATAAAATGCAAGTGCACAGACAGCATGTTAAAAAGAAAAGCTGATGTCAAGTACCGAGCAAGCACTCCTGGAAAGCTGCTGCTTTGTTCCCTGAACTTAAGCTAAGGGACCAACCACACTTTTGGGCCCAAGCCTCAGAGGTGCTAATTATCTGTGAAACCCACTGAAACATGGTAAGTCAACAGTAACTTTCAGGATCTAGCCTTTATATCCAAAATAGGTGTTTGAGGGGATGCCTTCTTTTTCCTCTGAGATATTTTTCAGTGTTGAAGAAAACCATAGTTCAGTGACATTCTCTAAATTACCAATTTTCTGTTTAATTTTGGTTCTTTGAAAATATTTTTAACATAATTCCTGTGCATGATTTATCTGAACTAAATGACAGGGGACATACCTCATACCTAAAGGAAATTCTCCCAGCCCCTGCTGTGATGTACTGATTGATACTATAATATGGATCAATTCTTCAATTACCAGTACATGAAGTGAGAAGCGATTTCCTCACTATTTTTAACATTTATTTTCCTTTTGAATACTATGGAGCTGTCACATTACTATTAAAGTCATATATATATATATATATATATAAAATATATATTTGTGTAGATACATTATTGGGTTTTTTGGTCACATACACAAACCAGGATAATCCTGCAAAATTAAATTAAAATTGAATTAAAAATTAAAATCAAAATTGAAATGAATATATTTAATTTTTTTTCTATTTTTTTTTTTTTTAGAAATTGGACCCTATCATACTTTTGACTNAACAGTAACTTTCAGGATCTAGCCTTTATATCCAAAATAGGTGTTTGAGGGGATGCCTTCTTTTTCCTCTGAGATATTTTTCAGTGTTGAAGAAAACCATAGTTCAGTGACATTCTCTAAATTACCAATTTTCTGTTTAATATTGGTTCTTTGAAAATATTTTTAACATAATTCCTGTGCATGATTTATCTGAACTAAATGACAGGGGACATACCTCATACCTAAAGGAAATTCTCCCAGCCCCTGCTGTGATGTACTGATTGATACTATAATATGGATCAATTCTTCAATTACCAGTACATGAAGTGAGAAGCGATTTCCTCACTATTTTTAACATTTATTTTCCTTTTGAATACTATGGAGCTGTCACATTACTATTAAAGTCATATATATATATATATATATATAAAATACATATTTGTGTAGATACATTATTGGGTTTTTTGGTCACATACACAAACCAGGATAATCCTGCAAAATTAAATTAAAATTGAATTAAAAATTAAAATCAAAATTGAAATGAATATATTTAATTTTTTTTCTATTTTTTTTTTTTTTAGAAATTGGACCCTATCATACTTTTGACTTATTAATTTAAAAGCATCAGAAAATTTATCACAGACCACCACTATGGCATATCATTACACTTAAATCCACTTTAGCCATCCCAGGGATTGTTTGTCCATTAATGGCTGACAGCAATGAGTGTGCATCTGGCACTTACAATTTCTGCTTGCTTCTCACTTTCAGCAATGACTTCATTCTGAACATTTTGACAGTGTAGAATTATTCAGTGTAAAAAACACTTTCCAGTACTTGTCCAGCAGTTGCTGCAGTCTATCATCACAGCATATGCGAACTATTGCATTTTAAAATGTTTATAGACACAAGTGGTCTAAATTTGTGCTTCCCAAGAGGTGCCTAAACAACAGTGAAACTTTGTGTCCTAAAATCCTTGTGGTTGCAACAAATATCCAAAATGCAGCTTGGTACATTTGGTTTATACCTATTGGTTTAACCATTTTCCTGAGACATGCCAAGAACTCTAATGGTTCCTCTTATTTCTTTTACTTCTTAGAAGCAAAACTATTCTCTGTAACATTAGACTTTTATCACGTTTAATTGAATAACTGACAGAATATTTTTGGTTGATTTGTTGTTTTTTTGTTTTGCCAATGGGCTCTCACTGCTATAACACATGAGGTACACACTGAGAGGGCAAAGAGTATTTTTTCTTCATCCATCTAGATGCTTGACTCACACAACATTCATTTAAACTTATATGTTACCCACATTTTGCCATTTAGATTTCTATTTATTTTTGGGCACTTTGCCCCCACCCTTCCACTTTAGGCCCCTGTCACTTTTAATTACCCAACTCATCTGGCAAAGGGCTGCAGTTTCTACTTTTTTAGTCTTTTGACTAAATAACTTGCTAACAATTTTTCTTAAGAACATGTGTATTGCAAACTAAGCCAGTATTTTATACAAACAGCTGTGGTAGAGGTGTTCCTTGATGGTTGCTGCCCAACCAGTGGAGCAGCTGATCAGGCAGCTGGCCAGGGCTGGCTGCACTGAGGTGAAGGTTTTCAAAAGTGCCTTAAAGCTAGACACAGATCCCAATTGAAAGTAATGTTTGGGGCATATATTTGCTTTTTTTTTCTCTTTTGAAGCTCTAGTCTACCTGATGTATTTAGCCAAAGTTAATTTTGAAGGCTTCTGTACACATAAATAATATCAGCATATTTAAATGGGTACTCTTAAATTAATTTATAAGGATGAAAACAGGATGATATTTTTGTACATCCAGCCCCATCAACAGAGGGGGTTATTTCCTCCCTGCTCCTTATTATTCCTGCATGTCAGTCAGGAAAACTATGTCTGTCCTAGCTGGTATTTCATGTTCCTATGTCAGAAGGCCTCTCTCCTCTCCTCTCCTCTCCTCTCCACTCCTCTCCTCTCCTCNTACATCAGGGCAGATGATTAACCCTTTCCTCTCCTGCACCTGATGGAAGTTATTTATCTTGGTATGTGATCTCTCCTCTCCTCTCCTCTCCTCTCCTCTCCTCTCCTCCCAGGTTTGTGTGATGCTGGGAAGACTTTCAATGCAATGGGTAGTTTTTTACAATATCAAAAAGACTATTGTGGCTCCAGCAGACAATGGGCCACCAGGACAGCTGAGGCTGAGATGACAATTGGGGTCATCTCCCTGCAGCTGCCTGCCCTCTATTGAGGCATGAAAGTTAGAGCTACTAGTCAGTATCTCTATGCTCTAAGCTTGAAGTTTTCAAAAGCTGACTGACAAGCAGAGAAAGTGGGACAGGTAACTAGGTGTTAGTAACCTCAGTAACTGAGAAACCTGGCTACAATAGAGGGGCTGGAGCCCAAAGCAAGCCAGCAGCAGTTAAACAGGGCAAACAAGCCCATTACTGTCTTGCCTCTCTATTTAGTTGAGTCAAAGGGATTTCCTGCAGGTTGCAGTCACCTCTACCAACAGCCCATTTCCACAGCACACAGAAAGATCTCCTTGGGTTTCAGTGTGCTCCATAGCAGATGGGCAGGTGGTGAGAGAGGCTTTGCTGAATTGCCTTGAGAAGGGGGAAGAGAACAGGAAGAGATAGGGAAGCCCTGAATAATCTCATACATAGCTGCCATGCCCAGGGGCACAGCTTTGTGTGCTGCTGCCCATATGCACAGGTCTTGCAATGCTAAGCTGCTTGTTTGGTGTGTCAGGCTTAGCAGATCTGGATCCCAGAATCACTGTGTAGGTCTCTTGGCTGAGGAGAAGCTGGGAAGGGAGAAACTGGAAGGGATGATTTAGTCCAGATTAAGCTGCAGTCAGAGTGAGAAATGTATTTCTCCCTTTCACATTCACAATCTTACTTTGACTAGCAAGTCTTTACTTCTCTATCTCCTGAATTGAGTAAAACTGCATTTATTACCATTTGTCTCTGAAAAAGTGAGTATGGGAAACTGATTCATGCAGGACATCATTCCTGTGAGGGCAGCTAATCCGTGCAGCAGGCAGGGTGGTCCGGGAGGGATCTGTCATCCCGCCTGGATTGCAGGTTTGAGGCTTACACTCTGCATTTGCCATTGCATCATGGAATTATTCATACAGGGCAGTAATCCTCCTTAGAGTATAATTATGCACAGTCTGCTGAGCTCCCAAAATATAATTACCTCTCTATGGGGCTGGGTTATGTTCATAGGCTAAGCCAGGGCATGACTCTGCCTTTCAGGGCCTGGGTGCTACACACTCTCCCAAGAAATTTTTTTTTTTTTCTGTTCTTTCTTGACAGGTAAATGGGAGGAGTGAAAAATAAGCACTTTCCTGACACAGGCATCAGCTGTACCAAGATGACTGTGGTGCAGAGCTGAATAATGTGATCTTCTGCCCTTTACAAGCTCAATAAACTCCAAAAAATGTGTCATGGTTTAAAACACAGAAAAAAAGATGCCTCCACAGATTTCACTGGCCTCGTCAAGTTGAGCAATGGGGCTTGGGCTTTTCCAGAGACCTCAGACAACTTTCACTCTCCAGGGTATGGTGTGTAAAGCACTGTCTGCAAGGCCTAAGAAAAGCCTTTTGGTAAATCTCATGGGGGCAATCTAAAAGGTGTCCGAAAAACAACAGGGATTCTCATCACTTGTTTTGTGGTAAGTTTTTTTCTCCTGCTGCTTATCTGTGCCCATTATATTTAGCTAATAAAGGAGGGATATCTAAGTTTCCAAAAGGACACAGGTAATTGTGAAGGGTTTTTGCCAATATTTTCTAATAATTTGTCCCTCTGTGCATGCACCATTCTTGGCTATGGGCCAGAAAAAAGACTGTGTGTTTCCAGGGAGATTTGAGCTCTGCTGAGTGCCATATATTACAGTAGGCTCAAAAAGAGTAAATTTCTATGGAACAGTTTAGATACAGGAACAGGCAAATTGCCACACTAACACATTCTCTGTCTCTGAAGGGAGGCAAGGGAAATATTCATACAGCCTTTCATGAGCTTCCTATTCTGCATCATTGTACAAACCTTTCAGTCAAGAAAATCTTCATGGTATTGGATCTTAGCTGCTCACCTCTTTTGTTCCTCAGCAGGGAAGAGCAGGCTCTGCTGGATGCATCCAAGGCTGTTTTAAGGCCATTTTCTCCAAGCAGATTAGCCAAATGTCTTATCAGTTGCTTGACTGCTTTGAAGATGCAGATTTGTGGTACCATTATCCCTAGAGATGAGAGAACACCCTAGGCAGGGCTGGGCTGAGGAAGGCAGCTACCTCTTGTTACTCAGATTGATTGCTTCAGATGATGCAGAGGGCCTCACTTGCTTTAGGGGGAGATGACTGTTTTGGCAACATTTAGAGCATGAGGTTTTGCCCCTCCACAAGACTGCTATAGATCAACATCTCGTTAACACAAAGTTGGACTTTTACTTTTCACCTGTGCTGGGAGAAAAAGGATAACTGCAGAAGAAAACCCCCACCTTTTTGCTCTCTGTGATTTTGTTTCTTTTTTTCACTCCATATTACAATCTCTGTGGTGAAAGATCTGTTTTGGTAGTCAAAGTGTGACTTACACAACTGGACTCTGATTATGGAAGTTTTCACCGCTATTTTCAAGGGTAACAATTAAAAGAATGGTTAATTCCATATAAAAAAATGACCCAAAGCAGAATTTGATCCTCAGTGTATTATACTCAGCTTGCAACCACACAATGCCTTAATATAAAATTATTCAACTCCTGCCTGTTATTTTAACATAGCCAATAGAGGTTTGATGCAGCATTACACACTTCAGCCACAGTGTAAACTCTTGTCATCACACGTTTTATGTCTGACTCCCCCTTTAATTGGATTGATGAGGAACTTTTTCTGCTCCCCCCAGAACTACACTAGTCCAAATTAATTAAATGCAGTAATAAATCTCTTGTGCCCAAAAGTCAACATGGACATGGTCTCCTAGCCTTGCATTTGCTCCTCCTTCAACCACCAGTCCTACAACTTCTCTTGATGTCTTAAGTTTTAGCTTTCATATTTTCCAGATTCTGTTCTGCATTAATATATAACTCTGAACTTCACATAAACTGTTAGCAAATTCTTCTCACAATTTAGTTAGACAAAGCAATCCATTTTTAGCCCGAGAACCAGGGACACATTGCAGCTTCAGGCCCAAAAAGTATAAACCGTGAACTGAGGAGAGCAAACTGGGAGGATGGGACTCCGTAACCTGAAGCTGTAATTGGACAATTAACCCCAGTATGTAAATGGACCAAAACTTATAAAAGTGTGAAAACTCATGACCCATCTTGGGTGTAGCCTTGGCCAGGCTCTTGTACTGCCCAAGGTGCATCCTTTGAAGGCCTTTTTAATAAACACCTACTTTATTCCTTTAACACTGTCTAAAACCTGTTCTAGGCAGCCTCTCAAGGCATCACTCTTCCTCCAGACAGCTGAGGCCAAATTGAGGGCAGGGCAATTTTCTGCTGCTACATTCTAAGGCTGTGTATAAAAACTGTGGTTAAAATGAAATAATAATTGAAATGGAAAATTTTCAGGTCCTGTGTTTTAAAAAGCTCCAACTTTGAAGCTCAACTAAAACATTTTGGTTTTTTTTTTTTTTATTTTTTGCTCCAGAAACATCTTTTGAGCAGTCCTGACAGCTTTCAGAAACAAAAGAGCCTTCCAAGAGAATTTTAAAGATTTTTTCAAAATCACTTTTGCCTTTGTATTTGAGAGAAGCTTTGGCAGCCCTGTAAAACAGCATTGCTTCTCTTCATTCCCTCTTCTCTTTGTCAATCATCTGAATTTACACTGCATTTAGAGTTTGTCACATAAAATACTGGAAACCTTAAAATCATTCCTTCTAAACTGGTAGTTTTTGTATGGAAAATCTTGCAGCAAGGCTATGTGAAATGGACTCAAACAAATTAATAACTTGAAGAATGATGAAATTCCAAGTGTAAATATGTTAAAGAGCAAGCACTTTCCCTACTGTTGTTTCTACAACAGACTTTTTGTTCCTTTACTAGGAAGAATACAATTGGGAGGCATTCTGAAAAAAACTGCTGCTGGGCAACTCCACATGGTTTTTTCAAAAATGGATTTTGCTGTAAAGAATCTGATTGAAACACCCATGTGAAAGCAAGAACAGAATTCCTGAATGAGTTTTGTTTGGAGACAATATCAACAAGAATAACTGCACAAACCAATTTGGAATGCACAAGGGTCAACATTATGTATGTATGAGAAGGCCCAAGGAAGTAATGCAATCGTAGTGCAAGTGGTGTATTAGTAATTTGCAATATATTGATTAGAAAGCCTATCTTGCAGCCTGATAAGGAAAACATACCTCTTCCAGCAACAAGTCAGTCCTTCCTTGTTTGCTTTCCTTCCTGTAAGTATGGAACATTTCTGTACCAATTCTGTAGAAAACAGAAGTGTGGTTCAGCTGGCCAAGCACAAGTCTACTATAACTTTGTATTTATTATAAAGCAAAGATTACCTTTCTGCCTTTATTCATCTATGCAGTCTTTATCAAGTATACATTTAGCAGAACTTTAAAGTCCTTTACAACATAAAATGATTCATGGAGAAATTACAGTTAACTAGGTCTATGAAACAGACATTCAAGATATGGCATGGAAAATGTAATAACTATGAATACACACCTTCAAACCAGCAATATGTTAATATTTCTATTTTAGTGTTTACAGATATTCCCACAACCTTGAGCAGTTTTGTGTTACTGTACTGTTTGTTGAATGCACACTCTATTAATTATAGGAATATATAATTATTGAATACAAATGCGTATGCAGAATTAATAAAACACATGGAAAAATTTTCACCTTCTTTTGGTGATTAGTAAGAAAAAATAAGAATATTGCACCAAAAGATATGTATTTGCCAAATCAAAAAATATAAATTAATTTGACCTGAATTTCCTTTACTGCATGCTCACAGTAAGAAAACAGGAAATATATTGAGACAAGCACTGTGGGGTGGGATTTATCTGGTTGCATGCAGATGCTAGGAATTTGTATTCTTTTGATTGTAAGTGTGAAGAAATTAAAAAAAAAATCTGGGATATGATTAATCCTTTTTAAAGATAGTCATCTAAAAAACAGACATCTAAAATAGATCATATTGATCTATATAGATTTCACCCTAGAAACGCTTACTTTTAAGAGTAGATGGAATTTGTCTGAAACATAAATATTGGTTAGGTAAGAAGATTCCCACCCTTTTAAAGATTGTGTATTGCTGAAGAATAGAAAGGATGAAGTTCTGCCTTCCTTGAAGTCACAGGCAAAACTCTTTTCATTTTATAAAAACAAATATTTCATCCAAAATTAATAAAATTGCATCAATAAGCCCTTATTCTACTACTATTTTTTTCCCTACTACTCTTCGTACTTTCTTTAAAAGTGTTTTAGGATCAATACATGTATTTTCATTCTCTCTCAGGAATCTGCATCTTGGGTTTTTCTCAGAACTTTATACTTGCAGCCTGATGACTTTTTGCTGCCATGTTTAGAGACTTGCTATAATGGGGCCAGCATGCTCACATTAGCTGTCTTCTGGGAGGGGAGAAGGGGTAGGAAGGAATAAGATTCGTAAAACTAATTAATTAATTCTGGCATCTTCAGTGAAGCCCCTACTCTTGCACTGGTTACTGTTGATTTATTAGATATCTGAAGAAGTGATTGCAATGAAGTACTAAATGCAGATTTTCAGGGATATTTCTTTTGAATGAGAAGGAAGGCCTGGGTCCTCACTTCTCTAGAGGTGGCCAGCCTCAACCACCTCACTATATAACATTCAACCATGTGTCTCCTTCACAACCTTTATTTGCTATCAACAAATAAAAATATTACTCTTTCAGCTGATAATGTGAGGAATGCATTGCAACACAACAGACAAGCAGGTTTTGGCATGAACCTGCTTTGCACACTCAGACGTGACTGAGATAATGAAACACGGTTGATCAACACTGTCCCACACCTGTCCTTTGGTGTGCACATGGTGAACTTATCAAGTAGCCTTTAGTGCTGTCTGGGGCAGCTTTGCTGTGCTGGAAAATACTACAGTGATTACTGGTGGCCAGCTAGACTATCACAGAACAAAGGGAAGCTCAGCCCAGCTGTCCTGTGTTTCTGCAGTTTGTTCTTTCCCTTGCATACTCCAGCTAAGCAAAAAGTGAGGAAGGATTTGCAGGGAGTGAGGGCTACCTTTCATTAAATGGTTTTATGTATGTATCTCAGTTTTGTCTGGTTTTAAGTCACAGCATTAAAGGCTGTAAACGCCAAATTTCAGTGTCATCTTTATTTCAGGAGATGCAATTTTTTCTTATGAAAATAATTTATTTTCCCAACAAACCTTACCATTTCAGACCACCACTAATCAGCAAGAGGTAAAAGCAAGTGTTGCTTAGCAAGAATGTTTTTTCAAGCAACCTCAGAATCGTTATTACAGTGTTAAGTGTCAAATCAGAAATATTACTTGTAAGGAACCCTTGAGTACTGGGAACAGGCAGGAGTGAGCTGGTTACTGATCCTTCTGTTTCTGCTGCAGAGAGTGAAATCAGTTCTTAGAGAAGCAAACTGAGTGACTTGACAGGAGAGTGAGACACAAAAGGCATCACCAAGACCAAGTAATTAGAGAGTGTTCCAATATGCAGAATTACTGCCACCATTAATCAGCACCCATTGCTTTTAATTATCACTGGGCTTAAACAGCATCCCCAAACAATGTCCCATTAAATGATTTTTCTGATTAAGCACATCCCAATTAAGTAGAGTGCACTGTTGTCACTTGAAAAATGGCACCATTTACGTACAAATCGAGTACAGATAGAGTGCTTATCAGATCCCCATTAGGGAACAATTTGCTGACATCAGAATATTCTCCTACTGGCTCTCTGCAGTGATATATGTATAACAAACAAGAATGATCTGACTGAGATATTAAAGATGAGACAAAGCAGACTGTGTTTTTATTTCTCTTGTCACCTGCTATGGAACAGGATCATTTGCAAGGAGCTGGTATTCAGGGAGCCCTTTATGGCTCTTTCACTTGATGAAACAGAGATTGAAAACACTAGATAATCACTCAGAGAGATGAGCTTGTGGTGCAGAGCACTAGAACTTTTGATTGTTTAGTTTTAGGTATTCAGTAACACTTTATCAGAAACTTGCAAGTAAGTTGAAGACGCATCTTAAAATGTTTGTCATAGCTTCTTCTGCCTTTCTAACAGGTACTTTTAAAATGGCTGTGACAGCTAACCTGTTATTATTTTCATATTACATTAATAATGGCTATAATAGGAGGTAGTAAGCTTTTCTCCTAAAAGAGGTGCATTGAAGCACAGTATTAGACTCTGCATGCAAAGACTGTTCAAGTTCCACATTATTTCCTAAAAAAATTCTTGGTGACATGATTCAGATTTTGCACAAAACTGTTTACAAGAGGCTACAAGTTTCATGTAGTGACTGTGAAATTTACTTACCTTTGTGAAGATAAGGTGCAACTGGTACTATACCACTTGGTTTCTTTACCAAAAAAAGTCCCAAGTGTATGTGTATATATATAT
>VZRH01002298.1:251775-359635 GCA_013397555.1 Urocynchramus pylzowi | reverse complement strand
TAATAATAATAAAGTGAATTATAATTGCTTTTCTTTGTTTTTCTTGCTGTTTTTACAACTATTGTTACTTCTCCCATAAGGCCAAACCTGTCAAATCTTAGGTGACAATTACGGAGAGGACTTGTATTTGCTTTCATCCAGCTAAGATGATATTAGTGTTTTCCTGAGATAAACACAAAATTAAATAATAACATGTAACTGGCACAGAGTCTCTTAGCATCCCTAAAAAGTACTTACACAAAAACATAAATGCAGGGGGAAAGCACTTGAATTAATAAACTAATATTCACAGGAAACAGGGCATCAAGACTCTAACCTACAGTGCATGGCTGCAAATGTGTATTTCCATTTTCAACCCTTGTTGAAGTTGTTGCCTATGCCACAGGAAAGATTCTGGGTTTATTTTCCCCTAAACCTGAAGCTTATTAAATTCAATTTAGTCTGGCCTTTCCTAGCCACGGGGAGAGGATGATATATTTTTTCTCTTCAGGCAGGACTGCGCTTAAACACAACCAGGGATTCATGCAAAACCATTCAAGACTAAGGCAAGTGCTTCAGGGGGACAGGCAAAAAAAAAATTAACTAAAGCTGTTTCTACAGTAAATTGTCAAGGGATGTGTTGCTTCAGGATGGGTCAAATCAGCTGAAAGTCAGTTCCTGGCTTTGCCAATGAGTCACAACTTTATCAGGTCCTGCCTCTGGTTATTACTGCCAATGTGACCGGCTCGTAAGGAAGGAAATGTGAGCGCAGAGCTCGGCCTGTCGTGTTCCATATCATCTCCAGGCCTCAGCCTGTGTCTGCAGGTGTTTCTCTGGATTGAATCTCCCTGGGGAATCTTCGGCTTCACAGCAAAAGCCGGCTGAAGTGAAAGTGATTTGATTTGGATCCTATTACAGGCACTTTACCTCTTCTATTTCCGTGATAATAGCAGATTGGAGTCGATTATTGTACCGGGAGGGAAGTTAATGTGTTGTCGAGAAACACTGGTAAAAGTGGCACAGGAAAAGGCACATAAATAAATTTTAGAGTGAAGCAAAAATCTGGGAGGCAAACCTGCATAAGTGTCTTTCTCAGCTCCTAGCAATCTCTGAATGGCCCTGGCTCCTTTTCTGCCTTTATTCAGATTTTTATAAATGAGGGATTTCTTCCTGCTTTAATTTTGTCACTCCTCCACATCTTTAGGGCAAGAGTTTTCCTCCCCCCACCCCAGCCCCTGTCGGGAAACTCAGCCACCCAGAGTTGCTGCAAGGACTGAGTTTGCACTGATTATCTTGCTTTGTATTCCCTGGAGTCTAAAAGTTTGCCAGCCTCAACTAATGCACCTCAGCGAATCACAGAAGCAGGAATGAAACCCTAGCTGGGTTTGAAAGAGGCACTTTATGTCCGTTCACAAAAGAAAAGAAAAACATTGAAAAATTTCCAAGAACTCCTGCTAGGTGACAAAGTAGCATTTGTAAGATGCCCTTCAGTGCTCCTTCAACTTCAATACTGAAACCTTTGTGTTCTCTGTGGTGCAGCTTCAGATGGAAGTGATACCGGGTTAGAAAAACATGCTACATCAAACAAGACGTGGCTAATAAGATGGAACAATCAGGTTTTGCTCTGATTTCAAATGTTCACTGAAAAAAAATTTTGTGTAGCTCACCCGTAATGCTTGATCATATTTTAAGTGGCAAGCTGGGAAAAAAAAAAAAAAATCATCACTGAAATTGTGACTTTCAGCCAAAGACTTTTCCAAGCCAGAGACATAAATAAAGCATTACTGAAACATAACCACTGTTCAACACAATAAATGGGCACACAGCAGCACAGCCTGAATGGGGTGAGATTTGGGAAGCAGGGCGTGGGAAGGGGATCTGGCCAATTTGGGGAACATGCCAGCGCAAAAATACTTATGCATAGAAGTTCCACACAAGCCCTGTCATCTTCTCTTCATCCTTTTTACAACAATTATACAGTCAGCTTTTCTACTTCTCTCATTTCCATCTTTTTTTCCTTTATCTCTCAAATTAATGGCCAGTGTCCCAAAACTAATTCTTTATTTAAATACCTCTGCTGTTGCTTAAAAAAAACTAGCATTTTGCATCTCAAGTGTAGTCTTATGTCAGAACAAAATTCTGGTCAACAAGTAAAAAAAAGAAATAAATACCCCCATCAATTTTCTTAAAAACTGTTTTTAAACTCTTGTTTAGTTTCACTATATTTTTCAACTTTATCTCTTTTAGGGCACTATTTTCACATGACTGAGCCACACACAGCATTGAATTTGATTCAGCAGACAGTTGCTTGGGCATGGCTGAGTGGATCAATCAAAAGAGCACAATTTGATTACAGGGTGGGATGGTCTAGAGATGTGCTGGCAGCCCTGTTTGCATTGCTTCAGGGTCCTGACATTTCATCCTCCTCCTGCTTTGAAATATCCAGAAAACTGATAGCTTCTGTATTTTTGAATATCTTCACCTGTGGGAGGGAAGTACAGTCCCCAGGCACATCACTCACATCTGAATTTTTGCACATTTATTCCTACCTATGCAAAGCAAACACCAGGGGAACAGAATGCCCTGCCAATCCCAACTGGAACATCCACAAACCCCAAGCCAGAGGAGAGCAGGAGTCAGTGCCCAAATTGTTGAAAGAATGTTCCCTTAAAAGTCTCAGACAGAAAAGGGGGTGAAGTTGTCTTTTTGAGGCCAAGGCACAAAGAGCAGGGTTATAATCTCACAGAATCTACAGATTTCATGGCATCAGGTGCCTTTACAGGAAGAAAATGGGACATGCACATCCTGTCCTGCCCCCCCTCATGATACAATAGGCATAAAATTGCTTGTGCACTGTCTGCACAACAAACTCCCAGATCCCTGCTCTTCTCCATTACCACTAAACTGTGAAATGACACGTGTCATTCCAGTAAAAAATGAAAGCTATTACATTTTCATGGACGTTTAATTTCCAAATGCTGAATTATTTTTGTGTGGAGAAGCCCAAAAATGTAGATAAATTCTCAATTCCTCTTACAACCATCACATGGGATTAACTGGAGTTTTCTTTTTTTTTTTTTTTTTTTTTTTTTTTTAAAAAAAAAAAATGAGAGAAAAAAAAGCAGCAGATCTATCTTTGCCTCTTTTACTATGTTCATAATGNTTTTTTTTTTTTTTCCTAAACATAAAAAAGTGAGGAAATTTTAGACTGAAATAAAACTAATTTTGACATTCAAGAACCCCACTTACACAATCAATCCAGCAAAGCACAGACCTACCAGCAAAATGTTTTGGCATTGCCAGCTCTGCATGTTGTGCAGACAAACACGTCAGCTTCAGGGTATTGCTCAACTGCTCACTGTGTGTCAGAGCAAAACTGCACTGAATCACTGGAAACTTCTTCACTGGCCTACAGGGGCTTTGCAATGTTCTGTGTCTCCACCTTTTCTCACCTACTTTTTAAAATTCTTTTTTTAAGTCCTTGTCTTCTCTCTTAACATTTTTTTTCAGGCATTTAAAGACCACTTTTCCCCCCAGTGCCCTGCATGGCGAACACGTTCTCCTTTTCTCTTCCTTCCTCCTCTCCTTCTCATATTCATTACCCTCTATCAGCATCACTAAAAGTGTACCAGTTTCCTATGAATAAACTAATCTGCTCCTCTAAGGATTTGCATCTGTGTGTCTGATTTATTATAGCAAGTGGAAACTCTTTTTTGGAAGACGTAGATAGAAGTTGTAAAGTCATTCCCATTCTGAACAGCCCAAACTGTGATCCAGGAGAAATATAAAAGCAAAGTCTATGTCTGCACAGCAGACATTCTGAATGTGATGACTTTGTTGCCTCACTCTTCTCTTATCTTGTCTGTGGGTCTGAGCTTCTCCCATTGTAGAGAGAGACAGACAGACAGAGGACTGACAGATCAACAAAGCCCACGCCCACAGTGGACCAATAAAGCCAGCAGAAAAACACCAATTTCAAGGGCTAGGACAGAGATACACCCATATTAAAGCTAGGTTTTCCAGGAGATATATATAATGGGCATCCAAGCAGTGAGTCACAGGATGACTGGGCAGCAGTGCCCTCAACCAGAGCCTTGGCTGAAACCTCTTTAAGGTTAAACCATCTCTTCATGGCTATCATGAAACCACTATCTTCTCTCCAGCTCCCTACTCCAAGCACATTTCCCAAGAGAAACCTGATGTGAAATGTTTGTATTCACCATGATATCATCCAAACTATGCTTATTTTAAGTAGAATAAAAGGTTGTGAAAGTTATTTACAATTCCTAATACTTTGTACAGGAATCTATAAAAAAAAAAATCTACAACCCACACAAGGATTATTTTTTAAAATCAGAGTTAATAAGAATAACATGTAGAATTTACAAAGAGAGCCTAGATGTCCTATAACAGCATAGCAGGAGAAAATCTAAAGAGAAGCTTTTATTATAAGGATACTAATGAAGAGTATCTTTAATAGTGAATAAATTTGGCTGTGACACAGAATCTTAAACAAAACAAAAAAAACAAACCAAACCAAAACAAACAAACAAACAAAAAAACCCCCCCCAACAACAAAAAACAAAACCAAAAAACAAAAACCAAAGAAAGCAGAAGGACTATATTATCTCTTTACAATCCTTCTCTAGAAAATGGAATTTTTCTTTTCCCATTTATCTCCTGGGCTAAACAATTGCCTTAAGCATATATGTGAGCTTGGAGGGTTGTTTTAGCTTCCTCAAGGATAGTGCAAGAAATAATAGGAATGAAATCAGTCCCTATTCACAATACAGCACATTTGAAGTGGAGCTGCCTCTGTGCATCACAGGAATGCTCCAGTTTTGATGCATTACCCAGCGCCCTCCATATCCAAACAAAGCTTTGCATCTGACTAGTTGTTACAGGCAAATGATTTACATAATTACTTTGGATTTTTCTCCTCAAAAACACACAACATATGAATCATTGTACTCTGTCTTAAAGTCATTATTAGCCAATTAGAACTCCAGGATTTGCATAATCACTCTTCAGTTATTTCTTGGTAATCATAATGTGACGCGTGATTACTAAAGTCAGATCAGCAATTGTAGAGTGGGTTATCAACTCAGAATTATTGAGGGGCTTCTCAGCAATAAAAGAACTACCTCAGCTGCTCAATTTCTTTTGAAACTAGCATGAAGAAATCAAAAATAAAAAGAGCAAGGTATGAGTAAAATAAGGCCCCTAGAGTGATGAAACAAACAAACAAAAAAGTAGTTCTACTATTTATCCACTCATGAGAGTGAAGTATTGGTTTTCTGGATTCAGGTCCAATACCAACCCAAGTATAAAATTACTGTGCATTACACTTATAACCCTTACAAATTTGTCTGGATAAGAATACAGAAAAGAGAAGAAAATGTGTAAATTTGAGAAATAACAAAATTCGGACACATTCTGCATCATGTGCCCTATACAAAGCCCAGCCCTTGTTCAGAGCATGCCAAAAGCAACCATGACCATGGAGAAGGAAGGGCTGCATCACAGCTCCTGTGTCTGCTGGGTGACAACAGAGAAGAGCAGGGTCAGCAAGAGTTTTATCTGCAGACAAACTTCCTGAGCAGGGTCTTTTCCTCAGGATATTTCCTTGTGGGATATCTCCCAGATAAAGTCAGGCCAATTTGGCCAGGAGCAGAGAACCATCCATGTGGATGATGAATCGTGTGCCTCAGTAACAGCCCGAGTCAAATGTGGATGGCAAGAGAAGGTGGCAAGGTAATGAATCTGCTCCAGGGTGGAGGGGGTTAAGTGCCTTGCAGGAAGACAAGTTAATGATGTACCACAGCATTCAATGAAGATTGATTGGGAATGGTGTAAATGGGCACTGGGCAAGGACAAAGAGGCTTGCTTTGGGAGCAGGGCAGGATGGTGGGAAGAGACAGATTACAGCTGAAGGTGGCTGGTGGGTTGAGTTGAAAGAATAGTCTCAAAAAGCACAGGGAGAGACTCTTTGGGGGAGAGGATTTCACTCATGTCCCCTACTGTGAAGCAAACACTGACAGAATGGTCCTGACAGGTGTCTGCTGATAACATTTGTGGTACCCATGGCCATTGGACTGACATGGTTGAGCAGGGGTAACTAAACAGGATTTTGCACCTCCCTCTTCGAGATCTTCCCCATGTTTTGAGGCAGCACCCATATTACATTGTGTTAAAAATGCAATTTAAATCCAGAAGAATCTGCAATACACAAGAATTCAACCACAGGGGAGAATAGGGAAGTACAAAAATGTAATTATATGGGAGTCCTTCCTCTAGCCTTGCAGCAAACACAGAATATTAATACCTCAGAAAAGAGGGACACCGTGACTGCATTGGAGTTTCAAACAATATCCATCAGAGGGAAAAAGTACAATGAAGGTAAGTAGAGGTCACAAAAATAAGTTCAACAGGTAAGAGACAAAAAGACATAAGAAACTCTGTCATATAGTCTAGACTGGGTGGAAGAGTTTTACAGATTATAAATTAACAATCTCAAAATATGTTTAACGCCAGCGAACAATGCACAGTATTATTATACCCATGATAAACAAAAAAAATGAGCCAAATAAATACCCAAGACTCCTGTTCCAAAATATCAAAAAGAATTATTTTCATCTGATAACAAGACAACTAAAACCAAAAGTTGTGCATAAAGGTGTGCAATGGAAAGAAATTCTTTGGCCTGGATACTATACAGACATACAGAACAGACAACTCTAATCTCTAGTCTTGTTAGCTTCATCTATTAAGTAAGCCTGGAGTACAATAGAGCTACAACTTGCCTCAATGAATCTCATTACAGTGCTCATTTGTTGTAATGGAAAGGGCTCTTACTCACAATAACTCACAGTGGTTCACTTTAACCCACCCCACCTTTCCATATCCCTCCTTCTCCCCTTCCAAGGAATCCAAAATAGCCCACTTAAGCCAGCATTCCCAGGTGTATTAGGTGTGTAGTAAATACCCAAGTGATCTCCATCATCATTATCTTGGTAGATGAATACCCTCTATGGGCACCACAGTTTCAGGAATTACACCAATTCCCAGGTTGTATCATTTGGGTCTATCTGCTTTGATTTAGCTTGTCTCTTAAACTCCAAAATAGAGGCAAGATTAATTAAATTATAGTTACTACAAGCCTATGTTGAGTATATCTCAGTGCCTCACACTTGTGTGCCATGCTGGGGAAGAAGGAGGAAGAGGGATGCTGGGAATGACAGTGTTTGTCTTTCCAAGTCACTGCTAATGTGTGCTGGAACCCTGCTTTCCTAGGGATGGCTGAACACCTGCCTGTCCATGGGAGCTGGGGAATTAATTCCTTGTTTTGCTTTCTCTGCACATGCACCTTTTGCTTTACCTATTAAACTGTCTTTATCTCAACCCAACCCAATTGGATTTCTCAACCCAACCCAAAAGGGATTTCTCCCTTTTACCTTTCTAATTCTCCCCCTCATCCCACTGAGGGGAAGTCAGCAAGTGGCTCCATGGGGCTGAGCTGCTGACTGAGGTTAAACCATGACACAACTGGAATCACATCATAGGCAGGCTTCTTTCCCAACACTGTCTGCATGGGAACATTCATGTTATGGCTGGGACTTCCAAACATCAGCAGGGCTTTGGCACAGGAATGAGGCAAGGACCCCATCAATATCAAGCAAACCCTTGTGGTGTGGTTAGAGGATTAGATTGGATGTTGGATTCTTCTGACACCAGCATTCAGTGTGGTGGACAAGTCAGTGAATTCTTTCAAAATCCTATGTAAAAAGCCTCCTGTTGCCCTATGACCTGAGCTAGCTGGTGTGCCCCACACTGCACTGCAGGGCAGGGGAGGTGATGGCTGGCTGAGCAGGGTACCTGAACCAGCACTTCTAAGTGCCACGATGATGGTACTTTCCAATCAAAACATTTTCAGTTGAAATATTTCTCTGTTAAAACATGCTGACCTTTGCAGTCTCTCCCCCAGTAAAAACAAACAACCAAAAAACCCCACCAAACAAGTGTCTGAGGAACAGAGAGACACAAAACTTAATTTAGTCACAAATCCAATTTTCCATTCAAACCTCACTTTTGACTGTGCCAAATTAGGTTTTATATCTGCCTCAGCTCAGAAAAGGTTATTTTCTTTTCTAGGTCCACGTTTCCTCTACCAAGCACACCTGGTCCCTTCCCAAAGTGCACTACAGGCACCTACCTCTAATATTCATAGGAATGCTTGGGTACATTTTATAAGTGAACCACAGGTCTGCACTATATCCTTTCATCTCTTTCACCTCTGAATGCATCTAATCTTACACTGGGAAAAAAAATTACAATAATATGTTGTTCTCTTATTTTAAAAACATTTCAACTGTACTAAAAGTGCATTAATTCAGTTTTCTCAGTTCAAACCATTCCAGCAGCAAATTCAGCCTGTATAGAGTGCTCTGCTGCATGTCCCCTATTAGCTAATTCTCTCACATCAAGCTCATTTAAATCTATTTGTCCCAGACCACCCTCTTTAAAGAGAGGAAGGAGGAGGATGGGATCTCTTGCTGCTGAGGCTCCCATCCTATTTATGACTGAGTGTTTAAGGATGCTTTACAAAACTTTCTCAGTCTCCTCTTGTAATTCAAATCAATTGCAGCCATAAAACAAAAATTCTGGAATTTATATACCCCCCCCAACCCTGAAAAAAAAATAAAAGGTTTAATTTGATAATTGAAGAAATAAAGGGTTCTTTTCAAACCTGACATTAAAAATCTCTAATAAAAATGGGGAAAATGAAGGTCTAGGATGACAGTCTTTATCAAAGTGTATATAGAGACATTATATGTTCCAGTAATTGTTTAGGCCGGTGAATTAATGAATCCCTGGCTGTAAGTCTCCATTTGAAATTATTTCAGTGGTGTCTGCTGCTCTGCTGCTTTGGAAAAGCCTGTTGTCTGAAGCTCTGGAGAAGGGCCTTGAACCCTGCCATTCAATCCCTTTCAGCCCATCAGCTGAGTCTAATTGCCAGAAAGCACACGAGACCCCTAAGCCTGATTGTTCCCCGACCTCCTTTGAGGTTCTGAGGCATGAAAAGCAAAAGGGAAAAAAAAGCTCTCTTTTGATCTTCTGTTTCTTTCTCTCTTTCTCTCTCTCTCTCTCTTTTTTTTTTTTTTTTCTGCCTACTCCTACTCTAAGAATGACACATTTCTTTATATGGCTTCTCCTTCTTATAAAGACAATAATTAATAAGGCCTTTATAAAATGAGGCTTGAATTGGTGTCACCTTCAAGGGTGGTCCAGGGCTCTGAAGTGAAACCCCCGGTGGGCTTAGGCATTGCATGGCCTTTGCACAGGTCAGGTTTAAATACCCTGACCTCAATTTTCACTCTCCTCCACTAATGAGCCGATTCACACATGGATACAAAATTATACGAGGGAAAAGACAAAAGGAGCAAGGTGTAGTTGACACCACATTGGCCAAATTTTATTATCATCTTTGTGCCTATGACATCACAGCTGTGGACATTGTCAAAGTGCTGAAACCACTCGCTTTCTCCCCCCACCCCACTTCTTTTTGTCCCCTGCCTGCAGCTTTATATAATTACTTTCACAAACTCACACTCTCTCCCTATTATTTGCTCAGATGTCATGAAGCTGTGACGTTAGTTGGGACTGGGGACCAGTCTGGGTTCTTGTGTGGTTACACATGCAGAACTGGGTCGCTTTTCTTGAGGTTCTGCTTCACTGCCTCACTGTCAATTGTGAGGATAAAGCGGCATTATGTGTAGCTATTCTATTTCACAGGCTTATCAATCTGACACCAAAAGTTTAAAAAAAAAAAAATCATCACACCAGGGATGTTACGTGTCCATTAAAGGAAAATTGTTGATGGTTGACATTGAATGAGTTGTCAAAGACAGCGAGACACCCATTGCATAAGTTTCTCTATTAATGCAAAACGTTTAACAAGTTTATTAGAGAAGAAGCTAAAAGGGGGGGAAAATGATGCTATGACAGCCACACCCGTGGGTTGTAAACCTGTCAAATCCCGTCAGGGGAGCAAGGTCAGTGTTTGGATTGAAGACAGAATCAGCAGGAGGCACTCTTCCTCTGAGTCAGTGGATCCCACACCAGGCGCTTCCATAGCGGTATATAGGACAGTGCCTCAGGGCTAATTCACAAGCTAATGTTTCTGCCTGACACAGCCACAACATGCTGTTGATAAGCTAAGAAACAAGTACTAAGTATTTCTAGGAATTTAAAAAAAAAAAATCCCATGCTGCTTTTTGTTGCCATAGGAAAGCTGACTAATATTTAATCACGCAATTAATTTCCGCCGCCCTTAATCTCTAACATGGTTTCGAACCGTTGTTGTTTTCTCCATTTCTTGTCCCGAGATGATGTGCAGGGTTGTGGTTAAACACTAGCAGAGCTCCTAAGAGGTGGGCTGGATTGATCCCTGTGCCTTAATCTCGCTTTTCGGGGATGGTGTAAGGATGATGAATAAATATATGCAATGATGCAACATGCTAAAAAGTCATTGCACTAAAATAAAAGTATGCTATCACCTTTGGGACAATTTTGGAGGTCTCACCTCCCAGGCAAAGCTCAAAATGAATTAACACTACTCTCTTTAAGAATAAATTAGACTTGAAAAACATTTGTTCGTTAAACTCCATAATACAACTGTACAGTTAATAATCCTGTCATGCTTCTGCAAAATACGGACAACTCTGGGCTGCTAAACAACAGGTATTTAACAAGGTACAATAAGTCTCCACAAGCAAGGAATTACTAAAAAAAGGCATGTCATTAATTGCCATTATTTTGTCATGCAGGGAATTTCTTGCAAGGAAAAAGAATTGGCAAAATTTTTTCTTAAAAAAAAAAAAAATTGAAATCTCCATCACCCCTTTGCCTTTTAGTTCTGACAGATAAGTTTTGCAAACATAATGCTGAAACGTCCTAGCAGATGCACGTCAAGCATGTACACATATATATTCCAAAAGACAAGCACTTCAAAATATAAAATACCCAATACACTATGCCTAAAATTTGAGAAAAAAAATAATTAGCCTGAAGTATTAAATTAACTCTGAATACCACAAGAAAAAAATTAAAACCGCAGAAATTAATATATGAACATGAATTTCCTGCCTGTGTAGGTGATATCTGAGTGCTGGTGGCAAAGGATAAGAAGATAACATGCAAACATCCCATTTAAAAAAAATATATAATCTCAGCACATGGAGACATTTTCAGTTCAGCAGGATATGGCAAATTTATGGATTTGGTGCTTCTTTTCCCCTTCCATGTATATTAAGGACATTTGCTGGCAGACACTTCCCGAACCGCATTGGGACTGCCAATGAACAACCAAAATGAGCTAATAACTCTCTTTGGGCACATGCTGATGGAAGAAAGAAAGCTGGAATAACCTGATTTGGCCTCACCAACCGTTTTTTGTATGACAGCTAATCAAGCCCATAAATATAGAATGGATTAATTATCATCTCAATTTTTTTTATCACTATTTAATGTCCAAAGTGTTACTGTGTTTATGAATATCTTCTAGGGAATTAATATCACATCTTTGACATATGCATTTCTCTTAAAATAAGATTAAAAAAATACTATGAGGTTAATTTTTCTTAAATACAAGCAAAGTATTAAAAATTATACACTTATAACAGATGGGACCAGAAATTCTATAAGACTGATCTTTATTAAATATCTCTGTGTAAAGGCACATTGAATGAGGCAAAATTTTAACTGCTGAGGATTTATCCTTCTAATTCATAAGTGCAATACATTATGTTAGGATGAGACCATAATACAACCTGCTTCCAACTCATTGATAAGGCTGAGGGAGTATCAGTTTATTTCTCTGACTTTTAGCAGAATCCTATGGAGCAGCGCTGCAAAGTGCAGAACAAGACTAAATTGAAAGGAAAGAAATTAACTGAATCCAGTAAAGAGTTCTTCATTTTGACCCAAAAATCAAGAAATACAGAAGTTAAGATTTGTAGGATCATCCTAACTCCCCTACCCAGAACAGGAAGAATTTTATCATTCCTCTCTTCTTTCTGCACCATCATTCCAGTTTCTATCTCTTCAGATGTATTAAATTTCTAGGCTATTCCTTGTAATGTACAGGACATCAAAATCAGGTCTTACTAAAAAGCATAGGAAATAAACAAAGGACAGTCTGAAAAGTCTGTCTTTAGCTCACTTGATTTGTACTGGGAATAGAATAATTCTGGGAAAGAGTATTTCCTAGATACAATTACAACCAAATATAGAAAACATAAAATATCATGATCACACTCCATAGAATAAATTATTGTGATATGAAGTCTTTTTCTTTACAGTCAACTATGTACAGTGATAGGGTGAAAGGTACAGATATATCATATTCTAAAATGCATATTAAATGCTTAAAACTGGAAAGGGGTAGTCTCAAATGCCTAGTTCCTCACACTCTTCTATGTTTTAAAGCACTGGGAATCAAATGGGCTTTTTGGTGCACAAAATACTATTGCAACGGTAGTAAAGCTTGGCCATGTAAAAATATAAATATCAACCTAGTGAAAAAAGGCTTAGGTATATCCAAATATATCATATAGCAGTATTTATCTGAGCATACTTACATAAAAACAAGTTATGGTGGGATAATATTCACACGACTTTCACTGGGCTAGCCTTGTAAATGCTGTCCTGTCTGAGGATGAAAAGTATTTATAAAAGAGCCAGAATTAATGCTCATTTGAGATCAACGTTTTATTTTTATAGTACTTCAGTTACTCTTCTTTCCACAAGAAAGAAGGGGGGGAGGGTGAGGAAAATACCTTCTGAGACCACCCACAAGCAGCAGGGTGAAGAGCACATGGGCTTTTCCATGGATTCCCTGGGAAACAGCCAATACCCAACACAGCACAGCCTTTGGGGGAGTCACTGGGACATCAGACTAATGAAGACATCTGCAGGTGTTTCCCTGCAGACATGGCTCCAGAAGGGATGCCCCCTCATCCAGATTCCCCTGGACACCAACATATTCCCATGAGTACCTCAGGAATTCTGTGCTGCTAAAGCAATAAAAGCGCTGTCTGCGGAAACCTTTCCCTAAATACGATCCCAACACCGACACACAGCTAAAACCTTCCACAATATCACTGACTGTAAGATTGCTGGAAATGTTAAATTTCTCATCATTCCACTCAGCTGCTGCATCCCCTTGGTAGGATCACTTTGCTGGAAAAGATTCCCCATTGTGGATGCAACAGCACCATCAGCTTCTGTCATCACTAGACATTCCTGAGACCAAGTTGCAGTTTCCCTTTTTTTGCACCAAGCCTTGTTGAAAATGCCAGAATTTGCTGTAAAATTGTTTAATCTATAGCAAACATGCTGAATTCAAACCTTATAAATTCCAGCAGGAATTTATATCAAGTTTATATTTATATCAAGTCTCTGAGGACATTGGAATTTCTATGCTGGCTCTAGCAGCACACATAGACCCTGGATTATTGACATTCTGCCCTGATTTAGGTACCAAATTTAAAACTCCATTATTTCCACTGTCTGTAGGTAATGCTGGCATAAAGCCTTTGGCCAGAAGTTTGTTCTTCCCATTCACCTAAGAGAAGCTGAGTTCTTGACAACCAGCTGCTATGAAAGAGTCATTTCTTTCACCACCATTCTAGCATAGACATAGTCCAAAAAAATTCCTACATTTGGTCAAATTCGTTACCTATGGTAGAAAATTTTGTGAGGCTTCTTTTTTTACTATACTAAATGTGCAGACATTTTTTGTACTAAAAGTTCTTGACTAAGTAGACTTTGCTGAACGCTGTTATGGATAGAAAAAAAAAATCCTTTCTTAATGAATTCAATCAAGGAAGAGCAAATGGAAACACCAAATGGCAAATACTTTTTTTTTTTCCCCCAACAATTACAGTATTATTTTATGTGAAATCTGTTCTGTAACAATGAGAGAAAATTAGTGTGTGTTCTATTCAAAAGATACTGCAGGATGGATTAACATTTATGATCCAGAGTTCAGTGACTTGAATGTTTTCATTTTCTTTTTTTTATATTAATTGGATTTTCCAGTGTACACTGAAGTGGTAAAATGCATTTAATCAATATGCTTTGGGACTAAATTAGCAAAGTACTAATTTTGTTGTGCAAGGTTATACTATGTATTGTACATTTTTAATCACAGTATTCTCTGTTTATTTCTCATTCGCCAAGCTTATGATCCCATTGTGTATAATGTAAAAGAACAGAGAGTCAGAACAACCCTCAGGAGTTCAAATATAGAGAGGAAGAGTACTTTCCTCCTCTACAGGGGAGGGTTTTTTAACTTCTCATCCTAACCTGAGCAGTACAACACAAAATACTTACACAGCCATATTGCCTGACAGTAGCAAGAGCTGCAGCCACTCACCCACCATAGCTTCTTACTTTTTACTAAACATTTTTAAGAGACAGATACCTCCTGGAGGGATGTGGAAGGCAGCTGTTTTAGGGGAGCTGACCCTAAATGCCCCACCAATCCCAGGTGTAACCCACATCCTTCAAGGGTCAGGAGGCAGAGGAGCAGGAGCCTGGAAGGCAGTCCCGGTGGGCACTACCTGGATAGTCTGGTGTTCACTCAGCTGAGAGAGCAAAAGGACAAAGAATCTGCCTGCACTGCTCCATAAAGGGAGAAAACTTCCATGAAATAGCACAACAGTGAGAAAAAAATGCTAGAGCAGCCACCTAGGTGAGATAGAAGATACTCCTGTCACTGAGGAGAGTCAGAAGCTGCCCCTGGATCCCTGAAAGTGTCCAAGGGCAGGTTGGACAGGGCTTGGAGCAACCTGGGATAGTGGAAGGTGTCCCTGCCCATGGCAGAGGCACTGGAACAAGATGATCTTTAATGTTCCTTCCAAACCAGACCTTTCTATGATTCTGAATTAGCTGGGGGGTTCTGTATGTTTAAGCCCTCAAAATCACTGCACATTCCTGAACAGGATTCTGCATCTGTCAGGGGAAACCAAGGCAGCTGGTGAAGTTTCAAACTGAGCTTACATAAATGGGACAAATTTAGTATCAAAGTGGCATCTTACCTTCCTTTAGAACATATCTCACTGCCTCTCTTCTTCCCCTGGAGCATGACATTTGTTCCTTAAGACCACACTTTTCTGTCACCTTCACTCAAAATAAAGAAAGTGACATTTACAGTGCAACACCACTAAAGGAAAGGTGATTCTCAAGATTCATTTTTAATCTGTGTCTTTTCAAAGGGAAGCACAGGTTAAAAATAAAAATAATGAAGAAGAAAAAAAAAATAGGTTGCTTTGGCAACTGCCTGGGGCTGGCACTGCAGTCCTGCTCCCATGCACGCTTGGAGGCACTGAGGGAGAGCACCTGCAGCACTTCTCAGGGGGTGGCTCTGCTCAGCATCACCCTGTAACCACAGGCTGTACCCGAAAGGCACAGGGAGGCCTTAACTTTAATGGGTCAGGATGGAAAGTAATGATTTGCTCAGTAGTGGAGAAGCAGTGTTAACTGCCTAAAATGGTGTGAATGGCTCAGATGTTCAAGGGCAGTCTATCAGGCACCAGGCAGTGTTATCAGGATCACCTGTCTGTCAGCTGCATTACCTGCCTTCCCCTGATTCATTTGTTTTAAAGGAGTCTCTGCGTTTACTTCAAACAAACCCAGCAACCAAACAAAGCAAAACCAGCTCCCTGCTAAGACCCTAAGAGGAAAGGGGAAGAGTAGCACAGTTAAACATAAAGTTGAATGGAAAGGTTTAAAATTTGCAACTGATGCTGTGCAGCAAGGAGATAAGAGCCTTCCAGACAAGTTAAAATGCACAGATATGCCAATCAACTCCAGATAGATTCAAGGGGTGGTGAACACAGATTACTCACATTACACCAGGCTATCTCAAGTTACTCAAATGACATAAAGGGATACAATAATCACACACTTGTCTCATTGTGTCAACTTTTTAACAGGGGAAAAGCCATTGTCCACTTCAAGAGGAAACAGCAAAGCAAACCAGATCAGATTATTCTCAAGTGAATTGTCAGGTTGAGGGGGTTTTCTACTTATCTGATACTAGAGCAGACATTGATAGCAAACAGCTCACCTGACTGCACACAAGGACCCATTCTCAACGGCAAAAAGCAATCTGTCTCAATTATTAAAAAACAAATTAGACAATCAAACTGGAAATTTGGCTTCTTTCTTAAGAGAGCCACCATACAAGGGGGTGGCTGTGATGTAGCCAGAGCATCTCTGCTGGTTTGGTTCTCTGCCCACAAAAACAAGACAGTGGAAAAATATCAGACCAGTGTTGCCTGGGATACAACCCTGGTGCCCTTAGGCAGGCGAAAATACCCACTTAGAATGGGGTGAACATGGGGAAAAACTATTATGGGGCACCTGGGAAAAGAAATTTTTCTTCTTGCTTACAGCTCTTTTGCATTTATTCCTCACAGCACTCATGGCACGGACCCTGAGACTGGCTGCTAAGTGTAAAGCTATTTGGGGTGGTGAAAACAGCAACATTTGAGGTCATTACTAAAAATGAAAAACTATTAGCTGTAAGTGGGCAAGGGCTCTGCTCTCTCTGAGCCCTTTAAGTTACCAAACACAAAGCCTGCTCAGTTGGGCTTTGCATTTAAGGGGATTGCACTCTAAGACAACTCAATCATTCCTTCCATGTGGGTTTTAGCACAAAATATATGCACAGCTTCAGCACAGGAGTGACGTGAGGCAGTGTCAGCTCATATCAACTGGAAACTTTGAATTAGCTTCAGAGGGCACTGGATCTGTTCCCTTCTGTCTGTAAAAGGCACATGATACTATTTTCTTTAACCAGCTCTCCAAGGATGCTGACACAGTTTAGAGAAGAGCTGACCTTCTAAGCTACTGAGAAGGCCACTGATGAACTAAACCTTTCTTTTCCAAGGTTTCTCCTGGCTTTGTTGCAGTCTGAGTCTTCCTGCCCAGCAGGTCCCTCACTGACCAGCCTGAAACAGAGAGGAAACCTTGGGAGGTTTCACACCAGATCCTGCACTGGGCCAACCTCAGAGTGCCCATGAACTGAAAACAAAAAACCAATTGTGTTTTTTGTCAAACAAAAATTCCTTTTGGGGGATTAAAATTGATAAAGCTAAGAGGCTTTTCCTGGTAAGAAGTGACAGTCAGCTACGGATGAAAGGACTAGACTGTTCTCTCCTGCAGACTCCACCAAATGTTTTCTTAAAGGATTGCACCTGACCAGGTCAAAACATAATTTTTTTTTGACAGAGGTACATTACTTTTTCCTTCTGAAAGAGAAATTTTCATCAGGATCCAAGCAAACCTTTGCGACTACAAATTAACACCAATAGAAAATAAACTTTTCTGATGCTAAACCAAGTTTATCATAAATACTGAACATTTCCTTGCACTTTGAGCTATCTTTCTTCTAAATCTGATGTACCTCTAAAACATGGAAAGCTGTTAGAAGTTGTGGAATCCTTCTGCTCTGACTGTGAGAGTCAGGGGAGAAGCAATACTACATATAAGCAGTTTTAGACATTATGCCCTGCTCTGTTCAGTTTTCTTCAATCTTTCTCCATGAGATCTCCACTTCCAGGACTATTCCTTGGCGTAAAAGTGTGGTGGCTTTGTGTGCCCTGTAAGTCCTAAGGCTGGAATGTTCCAAGTCCTGTGTAGGTTGTGCTACAGAGCCTCACTGCACTGGGGGATAAGTGACTTTCCCCCATTGCTACTCCAGCTCCAGGTACTTAAGTGCATATTTCACAGTGTCTCAACCACAAGAGCAGCAGGGTGTGTTTGGGTCTTTTTATTTCAAAGCTTGTGGTAATTCACAACCACACATCAGTGATCAGAGCAGAGCCCTAAATGTAGAGTCCAGCAATGTGAATATGAAGATAATTAGTAATCGGAACTTCTCCTTTCCCTGAATCCTCATATTCCTGGAAAAAACATTACCACAGCACTAAAGCAGAGGAGATAATAAGGCTTTTTCTTGACACCATCAGACTGTCTACATCCTAGTCTGAACAGCTTTTGCAGTTTTAATATTCTCCCTCCACCCCTATAAAACAGGAAGCATTTTCTGTGGTTTTAGTCCACCCAGTGTACAGAAGTTTTGTGACTCTGCCCCCCAGGCTCCTGTGTGTTATTACTTCAAAGGCACTGATCTCTTTTTAAATGTCCCTTTTGCCAACTCAAATCTCTGAACTGGAAGTCAAAATTGGCTAAACTGAGATCTGATAATCGGCAGTTTTACTTCCAGCCGCATCCTGTGCTTGCAGTAATAAAAGCAGTGATTATCTTTGATATGGTTGATGATGTTAGCAGGATAGGAGGCATTCCAGCTGCTTAATTTAATTTCAAATCCCAGTGACAGCATCTAATGGCTGCAGTTTAGCTACTGCTACAGATTTCATTTTGCAGTCACCATTGCTACTGTCAAGGTAGCTTTATGTTCCCACCTGACTGCAAAGTCCCAGCAGAAGATCACTCATCAGGTAACCACCCTGGATTTGGACAGCACTCTGCATCACTTACAGTAAAATCCTGGTACTGATTAAATTAATAGAGAATCCAACCCACCACAAATTTCTTGATACTACTAATAAATTAAGAACGGAGTTGGTAAAATTCAGAATACAGAAGGCCTTTGTGAACTATGAATTACTGAACCTTCATTTTGATGGTAAGACTGCACATAGCCACAAAATTTAAGGTTGTGCTACCCCGTCTTTCTCTCTCTTCATTAGAAACACCCTACAGGTCAGTGTTCTGCTTTTACCAATGGATATTAGGAGAAATACACACAGTCAAGACCACATTCTGGCAATTTTCTCTCTACTATATTTTTTATATTGGTGGTCTTCATGAAAATTATCTTCATCACTAAAAGTGGTTCTGCTTTTTCCTGCCTATACACTGCAAGTTAGCTTAGTCAATCAGAATTATCCTGAAGTCTCCAGTGATGCTAGAATATAACACTGGACAGAGAGAAAAAAAACTTAAAATAACAGTCAGAAAAACTGCCTGTGTCTCTCAGTGGTGGGACTGAGAATAATGAGGGACAGAACAGAGAGAGAAAATATTTGATCACTTGTTTTTTGATTCAAAGTCTCTAACTGACACAAACTACAACACTGTGCTATCCAAACTAATTTATCAGCATCTGAACTATCCCAGCCTTCCCTGTCAGCTGAAGAGGCAGAGAACAGAAGTGCTGGGCTTTGAAAACCAGACCTTCATTTTTGGGTTTTGCTTTTACTCCATTTACCTGCCTGGGACAGACATAAGCACTCCCTCCTCCCTCTCAATTTCCATATTTATCTCCTGAAACTCATTTCTCATGCCTTGCATTTCTTTACTTTTAAAGAGCTGAAGCAGCCATGAGAAAGGAGGCACTAATTAAGACATCCTGACTTCCAAGACCTTCCCAAAACAAAGCAGACTTTTCGGGTTTCTCTGTTTCGGGCGGCCTTGCTCAGCATGACAATGGTCAGGCACATTTCTGAGCCACGCTGGAAAACTGGATTAGAATCAAAGCCCAAGATCCCAAGTTTAAATGATGACAAAAGTATCTGCCTCAGCATTTTGGACACCTTTGGCACAAACAATTCTGTTGCCAGATCAACACAGGAACTGCTGAGCTTCCCTGGCAGATTAACATGCGTCGCTTCACTATTATTCTCAGTATTCATTATTATCCTCTAATGTCAAAGACAAAAGTGAGCAGACCCTGTAGACCAGAGAAAAAAAAATCTCAAATTTTGAAGGGCATCTACTGTTAGAAGAGTCTGAAAAGGGCATATAAACTATAAAAGCACAGAAATTCCAGAGGCTGGCACATTCATGTCCTGATATTCATTGGACATTCTGCAGCAAAGAGATACAGGGTCCTAAAATCTGTGCTTACCCTGAAGTGGGGCATCCAGCCTGTTCCCTGTTTGGTTCAGGACAGCCACCAGAAATGGTGACAACTGGAAACAGGTTGGACTAATTGTACCATCCCCATCCTGGTTTCCAACACAGCCTTTTCCAGAATGATCAGAGTTTATAGGAATTGCTGTGTGCTTGTGTGGTAGAAGGTCGGTGTTCCACTCAATTACCTGGTCAGCCACAGCACTGAAGTAGACCCCATTAAAAGGGAAGCAAGAAGAAAACTGACCAGCTACAAACAACCTGCCAGTCCTGGTTTCATCATTGGGTAGAGTATAATTAAGAGATGAAATGGATGCGTATAATTAAGAGATAAAGAAGATGAAATGTGGTTTTATGACACTGCTCTGGGCATATTGTCCTTGCACTGCATCCCACAGCATGGGATAGAGCCACCTGAGAATCACAGCTCTGATTAGGCAATGAAGAAAAAGGAAGATATGGACAAAATGGAAGGGAACAGATAAATGGGGGAATCTTGAACTGCAAAAACAATAGGGCAGCACAAGACCTCTTTCTACAGTCCTATGTCAATATTAAGCAAACTTTGGAAGGCAGCATATTTAATAAGATATGAAGAAAAAGCAGCAATGAGATTTATTTGTGCTTGCAAGCTGTCAATCACCCCCCAAAAAAAAAAAAAAAAAAATTTGGGCTTCCCTTCTCTGTAGAGGACTCTGGTTCAGCAGGCACAATTTGGCAAAACCTGCTTCTAGCCCAAAGGGAAAGTAAGGGTTGCAGGGCTTCGAAAGAGACCAGAGGATGGACTGCGTTGGGCTTTTGAAACTTTTCTGACAAAGGAAAGGAAGGCACACTATTAAAAAAATACATTATGAAAAATAATTTTTTTCCATATCCTTCTACCTTTTAAACACAATTTAATGCTACTAGTTCTATTAACCTCTTCTGAACTGCAGAGTTCTGATCTGTTGAAATAAAGATGCTGCTGTACCCCACTGCAATCACAATATATGATAAAAGCCAGCAGTTCTCACAAAAAACCCTGCTGAAATCATTAGCAGTCTCCCAGAGTAAGGACTGTGTCAGGTAGTGACAAATCCTTTTTAAAAGGGAGCTTGAAATAAAAACAACATTTTTTTTTTTAAAGTATGTCCATATGCCTGTGCACTAGAAGTAGAGAAAAATTCTCTGCTGGAAGCATTTTTGACTGGAGAAGACTGAGGCAGAAAGCAAACAAATAATAAGGAGAAAGGGGGGAAACATTATTTATGGGAAGTTGGTGAGGAAAACCCTGCACTGCTCTCACTCCTGGTCTGAATGTGTGCCCCTTGTGTGTGTGCCCAGCCCCTGGCAGGGTCCCTGAGCCCTGGCTGGGTGAGGCTGGGGACACACACTGCTGCCACCAGCCCGGCCTGGGAGCTGCTGGCCCGCTGACCTTGGCAGCTGGAGGACCCAGATGCCCAGCTGCAGGAGCAATCTCTGCAGCAGTGTCACGGGGTGTCAGCTCATCCTCCCTGCCCTCCTCCTCTGACAGACCTGCCTGTGGGGTCTGCTGTGGGGTCAGCTGCCGCTGTGCTGCTCTGTCCTCCTTGAAGTCACTTTCCTTTGATTTCTGAGCATGAGGTGCATTCTCTTGACAAGATGCATCTGCAGTGTCTGATTAGGGTAAAAGAACCGTGCGTGGGGAATACTCCCTATACTTTTACATGTAACAGCATGCTGGCTGCCAGCAGCCCAACTGGTCTCCAAGTGACAGATGAAACTTGGAGCCTTCTAGGAAGCAGAGAGGCAAAATACTCAAGAATAACTGTACACAGATCTTTATTTTACCCAGGGTAAATTAGCCAGCTTTTCACATTTCACGATTTAATCTATTTACTGGAAATATCATAATGGAGATGTTAAATAAAAACTAAAAGGCTTATAAAAGCCTAGCAGGACAGCGATATGGCTGTTTATTATTAAAAGCACCATTACTAAAAAACAGCTTATTTTTATACTTTTAGTTGAAACAGTAAATTTAAGACTAGAAAAAAAAAAATTATACAAATGCTTCATGGAGCTTTCTTTGTATCTGAAGGTTCTATGAATATAAAAACGTATCAGGGCCAAATCCAGAAGGTCTTACTCAAGAAAAACTGATTTTAGTGGAAATAAAGCCTGATAGACTAAAGGATTTGGTCAGTAATTTATGGGACCCTTATCTCTGATCCACCTTCTAGGAATGCTAGCTTGTGGTATAGAGCAATGTAATATGCTTAAATATCTATGATTAATTCGGGTAATCTGGTTTATAGAGCCCGCTTATGTAAATGAAAAGGATTTACCTTTATGTCTGAGATGAAAAAAATATACATCAGATACAGCGAGCCACACATTACAGAAAATGGCCTGGCTGAATTGTATTAATGTCTCAAAAATGTTGAGAAATGCTGTATCTTCTCCTTAAGCCAGTAATCATAGTACCTACAAATTGCATATCTTATCCTACTTTACACATATGCAGAAGTGGGCAGCAGCTGTTTTGAAGGCAGCATATCTCTCATTTGTACTCCTTACAACATGCTTTTCAAAGCCTAACAGAGAACTGTGGCTAAAGACTTTCAAAATGAGGAGAGGGCTGTGAGGGATTAATGCTTTACCTGGGAAATGGAGCGGAAGTCAACTATCAAAGCAAAACAGCAACATTCCCGCGGGCCCGCTCTTAAGGACGGAAGGTTTTCATGTGATGAAGTGGTAATTCAGTTCAAAGTCTCAGGGAGAACTCCCTTTGTGTGTCTGTCCAACAAGAGCTACAAACTTACAGATAAGAAGTAGAGGAGGGACCAGTGTGATCATCCTGTCTGACTCCCTGCAAAGCACAGCTCTCCCAGCTAGCTCGGGCTTGAGAAGCACGCTGTCTCCTGGTCCAAAATCCCTCTTCCATTTCCACTGGCATCTAGGGATAATTCCCAGTGCTTCAGTGAAACAGCTCTGAAGACACAGATCCTTGATCAATAATTCCCACTGGACTTTGCAGTTGTGCAAATTCAACAGCAAGGACTTCTCTGAATCTCCCTTTCTTTGATATTTCAGCCCCATCTTTGGTAGCAGAGAACTAAAGAGCCTTCAAGGCAATGCGGAACATCCTTCAGGACAAACCTCCATCTTCCCTGCATCAGCAGGGAAAGTTTCTCAGTGCTATATTACAGAATCAGAGGATGGTTTGGGCTGGAAAGGACCTTAAGAAGTCATCCAGTTCCAATCCCCTGTACCACAGGCAGGAACACCTTCCACTAGACCATGTTGTTCTAAGCCCTATCGGGCCTTGAACACTTTCAAGAATGGGAATTTTCTGTAATTAAAGTCCCTTCCCAGCTCTAGAAGAAAAACCTGGTCATTTGCAATGGCTAATACTGATTTTAACATTAGCTAACCCTTTATAACATGCAATCATTTCTCAAAAAGAAAAAAATAGATGTAGTTTTGAAGAAAAACTACAGGTTCTGCAGTTTCAGATGAAATCAAGAAAGAGAAATGTGGGGCAGGAGTTCTAGATCCAGCTTGGACAAGATGGAAGCTGATTCTAGCACAAGCTGAAAGGTAACTGCACCACAATATTTCTGAGATAAACAAGATATGGTTAAATGAAGTTAGACTAAAACAGACTTCAGCAACAGAAGGTTTAAGCTCGTATTTTTTCCTTAGTACATATTATTATATCTACCACACTTTGCAATGCAACCTCTGAGTGCAATCCCCATAGCCAAAATCAGCCTAGTAAAATCAAGTTTAGTAAAACAATGTAAATAAGATAAGACATACCAAAAAAAGCTCTGATTTCTTATTAAAGTGAAATCAACACCCTCATCCAATACCGACATTCATAAAGAGATAAAACACCTCAAAGCAAAGCATCTGTGTTTGTGCTGCTATTTCATGTCAAGGCAATTACAGTGATGTTATTAGGAAAGATCAGGAAGGGAGCAGTGTTGTCATATAGGGAGAAGAGAAAACAAACCGTTAAGCAATCATGTAGAACATCTTAAAGCTAGTGAGGGAACAAAGCTGAGCACTGTCAGGGTATTGATCTGCTCCAGAAGGTGCAGAGTTCTGCACCACTGTGATTGCCTTCCCTGCTGGGTTTAGAGAGGGCTGAAAGAATACAGTATTGATCTGGCCCAGTTCCTGAGAAGTAACTTAGTGATAAACACCGACTCCAGCCCATGGCTCTGACAGCAAACTGTTGCAAAACAGCACAGCTCTGCTGTGCTCACAGCTCCTGTTATGCAGATAATACCTGCATTTTCCACTGCATTTCCAGCAGGAAAGTAGTGCTGTCCAGTGGCAAGAATATAACACCTGAAGACTCAGCTACTGCTCCCACTCTTTTTGCTCAAGTATGGCAAGGTTTCTGATGAATGCAGGGTATTTTATTATTATTCTGCATTCAGAAAATACTGAATATACAAGGAGGCTTCACCTTAGCTCAAGCCTAGAAGAAAACAAATTCAAAGTTCTGCATTTAACAATGTAGAAATAGTTTTCCCTCTGTTTCTTGCCTTCCACTGTAATGCTGTGGGAAGACAGAAAAACACTCTCCTCATTTATTTTCTTGCCTATCAGTGAAATCTTGTCATTCTGTAACAACTGGGCACTCCAGAGAAAGCATTTCCACTCTTAACAGCAACAAGGCTGTCCTAAAGAGGTAAAACTCATATTAGTAATTGCAACCTGGAGAAAAAGGCTATCATGCACCTGCATTTCCAAAGTCTTGGGCTGCAGTTGCATCCCCTTTCTGGTGGCATCAATCCTCAGTGGCACTAGAAAGCAGCAGACACAGGCAGGCAGAGAAGGAAGAGATTTTAAGCCCTGACAAACTGAGACCACAAACTTTAGGCAGTTAACTACACACACACAATGGGTGGTTCAAGGCAGCTCTAGGAAGTGTTATAAAGCCTAAGTGTTGGGGCACAAAGAAACCTGTCCCATGGAGTCCTCAACAGTTGACTCCTGTCCTCTCTCAGGCCCACCTGGAGAAGTCCACCAGCAGAGATGAACTGAACCACCTTCTCTGAGATGCTGTTGGTTTGTTCTTACTTAGGGGGTATTTCTGTGTTTGTACTGAAGGCTTCTGGGAATTCCTTGAACTTTTATTGCCTGAAGCCTGACTCTTTTCATGGCCAGTGCTGATCATCAGCTTGACCTGAGGAACAACACGAGCCCCAGGATTTCCCTGCGTGTGGATGCTGGACCTCGCCCCTGGGAGCCCAGGCTTCCATCTCTGTTTTCATGCACAGCTGAGACCAACAGTCACTGGGTCAAATTTTCACAAATCGTGAAGGCACTGAATTTCCAAAAGGATTGCTGTGGGCTGCACAGGCCCGCTCCCAGAAGGCCCCTGGGAGAGCAAATGCTTGTTTTCTCTCTCTGCTGCACAGGTGCATAACCTCACCTGTGCTCCCCAGCTCTTCACACTGAAAGAATTTCCCCTCCACGCTCTGTCAGGTCTGCTGAAAGATGCTCCATCTTTCTGCTAAGCAGATATAGATCTTTTATCACATCACTTCTGCAAACAGCACACATACATTTTTCATTTTAGGGTTTGTTTTTTCTCTTTTTCTTTTCTTTTTTTTTTTTTCACAACTCAGCACTGAGAACAAAAGAAAACTGTTTACCAGACACAGGCACCTGGTTTGGGTTTTGTTTTCCTCTGTTACTCTCTGAATTCAACGCTGTTTTTAAATAAAGAGAGGCAGAAGAAGCAGGAGACCTCCTGGGTCAGGCAGGTCAGCCTCCTCTATCGAGCAGGATTTTCCCATACACTCTGACCCCCTCAAGGATTTTATCTGGCCTGTTTTTCGAACACCTCTAATGATGGTGACTCAGCTACCTCACTAGGCAGCTTATTCATCTGCCTCGCCTAATTGCTCTTAGCTTCATTTTGTCTTCCTTTGTATGCAACGTGAAATTTTCCTTTTCTTTTGTTGTTTTTTTTTTTTTTTTTGGACTATTTATTTATCAAGGCAGGGATGGGGGTTTAACAAATAAAAAAATGTCATCTTCAAAAAAACCCAAAGTTTCCTCCCATCTGAAATTATCTGCAAAGGAGAGCAACATTATTGTCATGTCCAATTTATTAGCCTATGTGTAAGCTGGAGATGGTTTGCTCAGTGAAAAGGTTAATAACAATAACAGCTGCAGAAGTCCTGGCACCCCTTTTTTATCCTACAGAAGTAAGGATGGGACCATCAACATAACTTCACCTAGATAGAGGAACTATGTCAGAAATCCATGTCTTGAAGAACAAGATAATCAAGCATCATCAGGGCAAGCAGGCACTACTTTGGTAATGGAGGACCAGCTCTTCAGGCCTTCCCCAGAGGCTTTCACACTCTCTTTAGTTCTTGAATCCAGAGAGCAGCATCAGCTCAGTACTTCGTAAAAAAGATTTTGAGATACTGGGACAGAATGCAGTGAGAACAACTGAATCTCTTGTTCCAGGAGTGGAGATGTCACTCCCCTCAGAAAGCAACACAACCCAAAGGCTGTTAAAGAGTTAACAGGGCACAGCAATAGCTTCTCAGCCCAAGAATTGCAAACTGATATCCCAAAATGGTTGTAATCCAACCAATGGGTTGCAATCAGCTGGGACTCCCAGAGCAGGGGTCAGTGCTCTGCAGCCTGGCAGGGACATAAAGTGGCATCAGCAGAGGCAGCTCTGGCTGGCACCTGCAGCATCTTGAGGGAGTCACTCGTAGCAGATTCTCACCTCTGCACTGGTTTTGAATTCAGGAAGAGCCAGGTGATGTTGCCTCATACAAGAATGCAACCCACATCCAGTGACCTTCTATCAGAGAGTTTAAACTCTAGCTTGAAATAGAAGTGTAGTTTGGGCCATGATCCTTACAGGAGTTCACACTGCTGGATTATAATACTGAATAGCATCAATGTAGAAAGCTGCAGAAAATCCAACTAAAGAAAGGCATTGATGAGTATTTTCATTTTGTTTATCATTCTGTTTTTCAGTTAGTTTTGATTTAACCCTAATTTTTATCCAAATGCTTAAAACTAGGCTTGGGCAAGATAATTCCTCCTCATTAAAAAACAAAAACAAAGCAACCAAAGAAAGACAAACAAAACAAAATCGGGGCTTGAAAAAATGAGTTCATGTGTAAATATTAGTGGGTTCTGTTCCAGACTAGAGAATCCATAAAGGATAAAATGAGAAAGGAGGAATTGATCAAAAGAGATGGGAGAGAGAAGAAAAGGTGAAAAATGAAGCCAGGTGGCAAAGGAACAACACAGAGATGGTGGCTACGGACACAGGAAAATGCTCAGGCAACAAAATGTGCCCTAGTGCACAGAAGTGGTCAGCACAGCCACTCACACATCATGTGTTTCCTGTCACCCAAACCACCTGAACAACTTATTTCAGCACATGCCTTGTTTGCAGCTCTCAGTCCTGCTGCACTCAGTCAGATAGGCTCACACTTGAACACCTACAGAACTAAAGCTGTAGAGCAGGGCCTTTCCTCCAGTTAAGAGACCATTTTGAAAAGGCCCTTGACCAAAGCATGCAGATAAACTGGTAGGTGCTAGCCTGGGAGATGTAAGTGCTACTGAAGTGGAAGACTCATGGGGAGAAGCATATTCTGCCATCTCCCATGCTCCCCTACAAAATCAAACTGAGAGGTTTGTGAAAGCTGTAGAACAAAGAGCAGAAGACCCTTCTGACTTTAATTTTTTTTATGTTAAAGAGGTGGCAGATCAAGAGACTGCTTTACATAAATCAAGAGGATGCTCTACTCTCTCTGCCATCTATACAGGAACGTATGTACAAACAATACTTTATAAAATAAGAGAACATTGGCAAGGGGTTGATTATTTTCTTATTAATTTCTTCATAAAATGAAGCTTATTTTCCTAGTCTTGGCATTCAAGGACTGTATTTAAAGCTCCTAAAGGAAAAAGAGGCAAGGGGGAGAACAGGCTTTTCCCTGGCCACTAAATGAGAGAAGGGCAGACTTGCAGCAGAGTTACTGAAGTGAACAACCTTGATCTGACCAAAAGGAGTCATTTAATTTTAGGTACTCCCCAAAGGTTTTATTCTTCTTGGCTGCCAGGCCAGAAATGTCAGGTGTGTTGAGATGGGGCACCCTGGAAAGTGCCGAGCCTGAAAGGCAGCAAACAGGTTCCGCATGACTGCTGTTAGGTCTGGGAGCCTCCACAGAGAGCTGAACCCTTTGACCAGATAGGTGTGAACCAAAGAGGGGACTGGGTCATTTCTTTTCAAAGTTTTCTTTGCTTTTCAAAGGCTTAAAGAATTTTTTTTTTTTTTAATTCCAAGAAGCTCCAAACCTTTCATTTCAAAAGAGGAAATAATAAAAAAAAAATTTAAGAAGAAAAAATTGAAGCACTTTCTTTTCACAAAGAAATGACACAACAGGGAAAAACCCAGCAGGGGAATTAAAGCTCTTTTTCTGACTGATCCAGCAGCATTTTTCTAGGCATTAGCTAGACTTAAAACAATAATGAAGTTTGTCACTATGTATGTCATAGAGCAGATCTCTCTAAACCTCAAGGTTTCTCAACTGTAATATCTGTGGGGAAAGAAATGCCTTCTGCTATGGATATACAAAGCACCAAGTACAGCAAGGTCTAGCTCTTGACAAAAGTCTCCAGCTGATGTTGAAATACAAATAACTAATGGGACAAGATGGAAATTGTGCTCTAATCCTCCCAGTGGCTATTGTGCAATGAAATGAATGGGGACCTTGGGAGAAAAGGAACAGAATTACACCCTGTGAACACACAGCTGCAGATTCAGGGCCTGGGTACTGCCAGTATAGGTCCAGCCCCACACCCATTAAATAAAAATATACAAAAATGCTTGAACTTTCTTCACTAACTTGAGCAAACCATGAAAATTTCTTTTTTGGGTTGCAAATATGCATGAAGGCAGACCTGGTGACTATGTGTGTCCCAACACAGGACCTCTCAAAGTCTGCTGTCCATGATCCTCTGCAGGTTTGTTCACAACCAGTGACTGCCAGGGCCAGGAGTTTCCTAAGGAAGCAAGGATTTTCACTGATCCCAAACCCAAATAAATGTATATCACCAGAAGTTAGCTCACTGATAAGATAAGCTGCTAATATGAGCAATTTCACGAAGTGTCTTCCTAAAATTAAGTAGGAAAGGGAGATTAATCCATCCCCTGGAACATTGTTCCATGATGGCTGAAACTGAAAAGTGTTACAGTTCATTCATAGTCCTACAAACCGAAAAATAATGCTTACATACTCACTTTTAATTTTAATTTCAGCCAAATCTACATGGTTATCCCAAATACTCATGGAAATTTTATTGTGTGTTTGCTTTGCAAACAACTGCTTTATCTTTACACATGGCTTGACCTAAAATCTGCAATAAGACATCATTTTCCTGACTTACAGGTTGCAATTTTCACATGGCCAAGTGCCACAAGACATATGCCATGACTCCCAGAGCCAGGGCAGCTTTGGGAATGTCTGGGGAGGGGATAAGGAGGGGACAACAGCAGCTGCCACAGATGCCACCATTCCTTGGTGGCTGCAGCTGTGTACGAAGGTGACACAGGATATTTACAGGCTGAGCCCATCAGGTGTATCAAGCAGCAGCTGCCCCAGCACTTTTTTGCTACCAAATTCATGAGAACCCAAGTTCTAGAAAAGTATCTGGATTGCTTACAGATTTCCTTGAACCGTGGTCAGTGTAACATCTTCCATTTCCTTTATGCACATTTGATGGACCTGTTGTGCAGCATTTAGCAATGTTTGCTGCACATTTTCAGCACCTTGGCTTATTTCTATTAAAACTGAATTGCCATCACATTTCGGAATAACTTCATGGAAAAGTAAAAAACCAGCACAACAGGCATCTAAAGCAAAGGGTATTGAGATCATCCAAATTCAGTCATGAATGTCCAGCTAATAAATTCTTCAAAAAAAATCTTGCTTGGCCACAAGTACTTTTATGAAACACTCCTGGACTAAAATTCTAATTTTTCCCCTCTGAACTTTGTTTTTAAATAATTTAATTGTGCAAGATGCAGAGTTACAAACTGCCACTGATTTGTATGAAAATTAGAAGTATTTATCCTTCTCAAAACCACCAGTTTTTAGCTGACAGGACAATTTGAGCATGTCTAGTTAACTGTCAAAAGTTCTTGTTAGTCCCTCCTGACAGAAACACTGTAAAAGTTTGGAAGGAAAACAGCAATTCTTCACAGGACTGACAGAGCAGCAATCAATGGTTGATTGCCAATTTTGCCACAAAATTTGTGTATAACCTTCAACAAGTCTTTTCATTTCCCCATACCTTAACTTGCTAATGAACTAAAGATTGTATCTACCTTTCCCCTCTATCCTTTGCTTACAGAGACTGAAAGCATTTTAGGTCAGAGCTGGGACTCCCATGTACCACACCACAATCAGATAAAAACCATAGCTCAGAGAACTTATTGAATGCAGTATTTTAATAGAGCTGTAGGGGATGCCTACAGCTCAGTTCTGAGCACAGGTTTTAATTCCTAGGAAAAACATACACATTAAACAGGAGTGGGAGGAGTAGAAGGAAAAAGATTCCAATTATCAGGTAGTGGGAGCAGAGTCAATCAGGAGGAGCCATTCTCCCTCCCTTCCCCAAAACAATGTAGGTGGTAGTGCATTGAGTCTTCAGATTGCACCACAGGATGCAGAGCCACAGTTCAGCTTTTAGTGTTACTAATAAAAGGTTAAGGTTTCAAGCTATTTTTTAATTTAGATCTGTTGTTTGGTAATTGGAATAAACATTCAAATTTGAGCATCAAATTTCTCATTAGTTTCACATCAATACCTGTGCTGAAACTATGGATCAGTGAACTGAGTTTCTCACTGCCCAAGTGAATTCATTAATCATTCTCTCCTAAGATGGGCACATAAGCAGACAGCTGTTCTAAGCAGCTGTCTCCTGATAAAACTCCTAACGTGCATACTGCTAAAAAAAAAAAAAAAAAAGAACAAACCACACACACACACACACACACACACACACAAAATCTACCCTTTCAACAGTCTGCTGTTCTCTTAACTCAGAGATCTACCTGCATGGACAGGTCTGGCAGAGAAAGGAACTGGATCCCCACTCAACAATGCATTCCAATTTGTAAATGGTCACTTTATGGTTACAGACAGAAAGTTTTAAAACCATTAAGACTTAGTTACCACTTCTTATCTGGGGTATCATGAGGAAGAAGAAATACAAAACCAGACACTGATGAATGTATTCAATGGACAGGTATAATCTTAAACCAGACCCAGTTAATTTTTTTTTTCTGTCTATAGTCACGTAGTTTCAATTCTTGACCCACTATTCCCATCCTTCTAATAACAGATATTTAGATTTATTTTCATATACCTCGACGGGCTGGGGTGAGATAGGCATTATGGCACACATTAGTCTCCTATTTTCCATTACAGCCAAAACAAGTGCTTAGGTAACTGGAGCTTATCCTATTTAAATATATGCAATCAGGAAATTTGAGATTGCCTTGATGGACCATATAATATTTCCTTTAGAAGCTCCCTGATATGCCATCGTCTACAAGTTCATCCATACAGCAAATGCTCTCACTGTGTAACCTTTCCCCAGTTGCGTCACCCACACCAAAGAAAGATGAGACCACTGAAAAATGTATAAACAAGGACTTTTGAACTGACTTTGTCCAAGAGACAGGAAGAGATTGTATAAACACACCTTTTAATACCCTGAAACATTACAAAATCTTTGCAGCACGTTAAAATGGATGTTTTATGCGTTTGGTAAAAGGCAAAGCTTAATGAAAATGTTTTTCTTTTTTTATTTTATAAATTGCCAAAGTTTTACTTGGCAAGATTGTAGATTTGTTGAAAATTGCATCAGCAGACGCATTCAAACATATCTGGAAAGAGAGAATGGGCGCTTTTGTTGAAAAATTATCTTCCTGGCTATATGCAGGGCCATCAAACAATTCAAAAATAAAGAAGTAAAATCACGCTAAGAGCTCATGTAAACACCTAAGTCAGTTTTAACTGCAGTAGAAATTTGGAGCAAATTTTTTTCAGATAGTCTGGTTGGAAAACACTGAGTTAGGGAGATTTCACACGCTCCTTTGTGTTTCACCAGAAAGCTGAAGAACGTGGTAACACAAAGGCATCAAACATGTAGATGTGGCACTTGGGGACACGGTTTAGTGATGAATGTGGCTGGACTCAATGATCTTAGAGGTCTTTTCCAACCTAAGCTTCTATGGTTCTACTCTGTGATTCCACAGTGGAGGAGCTGGGCTGATACAACAGCCCAGTGTTGCTCCCAAAACAGTTTGCTATAAAATACTTCTCATTATTTAGAATTTGAGGGGGAAAAAAAAAGGATAATCTTTAAAAAGGCAGTGTGTGTATAGTGACAAAAGGAGACATTTCAGTTTCCTCTACTTAAGTTACTATGGCAAAGTTTGTGGCAAGCAACAAAATCTTTGATTCCTCTCCTTGCAAACCTTGCCCTGATCCTACCTTCAGCCAGACAAAACCATAATAACTCTACCATGAAGTTACAATGAGCCCCTGCGTCTGGAGAAGCCATGGCCCATCTGTCAGTGAAAAGCAGGAGAGAACTGTTGAGAAATTTGTTTCTGGTTCTAAACTGTGTCAAAAGGACAAGAGAAGGACAAGCATTAATTACTTCCTTGGGATAGTTTACCTCAGTAAAATCCACATGATTCAGACCACTTCTGACGTAAATAATAAAATAAGCTCTGTTAGTGTCTTGCATTAAAATACTTGTGCTTCACAAGGCTTTCAAAACACTTTGATGAACAGGAATTACTTCATCCATCCCCCTTTCCAGGACATCAACATTTTATAGCAATCTAGACTTTTTCCTCTTTGTACATGCACATTGCTTGAATTTCAGTGACCAGAAGATTTCCCATTTCATTATCACCAGGCCAATTCCCAGCTCAGTTGTGAATGAGAGCTTTGCCTGACTGCACACAGAAAGAGACTGAAAACAAAATATTATATTTCATATCCCCTGAAATAATCAATCCTCCTCCTCTTACACATAGAAGAAATTCAGACCTTGTGACATTCCTAATAACATTTTCATCCCCTCAATTCATAATGGCTATAGAGGGATCAGCATGACTTAAAATACATAAATAAAGATCTGCTCAGAAATTGGTAATTTTCTTTTTTCTTCTTTTGTATTAATGATTTTTTTTCAACTTATTGTAGGAAATCTGCATTAGAAAATGAATTCTAAAAGCAAACATTAGCTTGCAAAAGTCCTATTAACAGTGGGGTTTGTGACAGCATGGAAGATCCAGGAGAAATTAAGAAGAATAATGAAGAATTCTGTAGTACCTGTCCTGAACCAAGCAATAGTGTGCTATGCTTGATATAAAACCTACAAAGCTCAACTGTGGCTTTCAGAAGATGATCAAAGAACAATTTCTCATCTCCAATGGCGTCAATAGGAAGGCTCATACCAACTTCAAAAGGCCAAATTCTGCTGGTTTTACTCACACTGAATCACTCCTTATTTCATGTGTATTCCACTGGCAACAGTAGAAGCAGGGATGAAGTAAGGGCTACTGAACCAGAATACAGATAACAGAATTTGACATGAAGCAATTACATTGGGATACTTGTATCACTTTCTGACTCAATTCCTAGGTACTACTGGGGGAGATAAAGCTAATTTTGATCCATTTTCTGTTACAATATTATCTTAATTTCAGCATTTAACATGTTTCCTTCCTTGAAGGAAATGCAACCCTCCTTAAATGCTGATACTCAGACAATTATCTCTTGACAAATCACCTGGAGATCTACTTTTTTTAAAGAAATAATAATTCACTCCTCATCTAATTCCCATTAAAGTAATAATTTGTAAAAATGAAGATTACTTTGATAGCTTGACCAAAGCTTGTACCTATGGTTAAATATGTACAGCAGCTTCCTGAATGAGGTAATTGATCAAAATAGTTTTCAAGGGCTTTGGCTTTAAGGAAAAATGCCAATATCAAAGGATATGGTGAAATCATACACAGCAGTTAAAAATAACTATGCCTCCTTTTGAGGAGGTCTTGGACTGTTTACCCCTTTGGCTTGGTATCACTCTAAGCATCAAAGGACAAGGCACAAGGATAAAGAATAACCTGGCCTGACCTCTTCCTAGCCCCAAAAGTCTACCAATTCTAATAATTTTATATGGTAAACTTAAAAAAAAATTTAAATTTATATGGTCCTCCAGGTCCCACCTTCCTCCCTTTCATTTCTTTTCATCTCTTGTACAAAATGTGTCACGCTTTGAAGTTATTGTTGTATTATCAAAATTATCAAAAACTCCCCCCAGGGATCTACAGCCAGTGTGTCACGTACAGCACAAGTAGGAAGAACATCCTGTGCAAGAGTTTTCAATCTAAACAGCAAAGACAGACAAGAAGTAACAACAAGGAAGGTTTACTGTCCCATTTTGGAGGTGGGCAGCTAAAGATTGGACACATGGAATTGTGCAAGGACACAGAAAACACCAGTGGTAGCAAAAGAAAGTAAGAAAAATTTTCCCCAAACAAAGTTCTTTTTATTAAGAATCTGTCTCCTGCCAATATTTTTCATGGGGTCCCAATCAAATGACACTGCTCTAAACTAATTTAAAAAAAAAAAAACAACTTCCTAAAGGTGAGTGCCTCCTTGGGCAAGGTGCAGACAACAGGGAAACAGTGCATGTGGAGGCTCTCAGACATAAAGGATCCTGGGAATGAGAGGTGAAGAGAAGAACGGATTTGATTTTTATTGCTCAAACTAATAGAGTTTACAACTTACGAAATGAAAATAAGCACAGCATATGAACCCATATTTTGAAGAGGATACAAAGTGTATCATAGCAATATACTAATCCTATAATTCCTCAGAGAGGCAAATAACCTTTTCTCTTGATATAGGCATCAGGCATTGATCTGTCACACTGTTTGTTCTAGCAGAGCTCCCAGAGGTGCATTCAGTTTGAAACGTTAAGGCTAGTTCATTAGCTGTCCCTAGCTCGTTTCTCTGAGAGAATCAAGATAATACTGTGGTTAGTTAATGGCTTTCTCTTGTTTCCCCCAGAGCCTGCCTGTCTGAAGCCTGCAGGCCCAAGCAGCTTTCTTTTTTTCCCCCCTTCCCTTCACTATTAGTCACAGCTGGTAAGGCTTGCAGGAGCCTGGCTTGTTTGGGAACAGCTGGATGGCAGAAATGGTTGAGTCTCTCTTGCAAGCAACCACCTTGGCCCCTGCTGCCAGAGAGGAGGGCTCCTGCCTGCCCAGCGCTGGGGAACGAGGGATGGAGGGAAGGGGAACTCCTCATCATCATGCTGCAAATATGTCTCCCTCAGAAAAATGCCAAAATTATAAACATTTAAAAGAAAAAGGTGTTCTTGTCCCAGGGAGCTGCTGAGATCCACTGTTTCCTAAATAAATCTGACTTCCACAGGGAACGGATATCTCCAGAATCGGGAAACGTCACCTGCCTTGCTCTTGGGTTCTGTTTACCATCAGAGTTTGGGTAGTCACAGACAGAAGTCTCTCCCAACAGCCATCCCACTAACAGCTCCTAATGGATGGGCAACATTCCCTGTACTTTTCTGCTTAACACATTCTGTCCCTCATCATCCTCACGTAGATGCTGAAGGAAGTCACCCATCTGGAGAGGTTCCAGCTCTGCTGCGAGCATCACAAGGCTAAATGCGACAGCTTAAATAAAATGTGTTTATCTCTCTTGTTTTTAGCTTGCATTTAGGCTTTGTAAAATTAATATCTGATTCCCAGGAAAGCAAGACAATGGCAATGTTGATGAGTGTCAGATATCTGGAGGCAGAGGTTCCCTTTGCAGGGAGTAATTCTATCAATGTGCCTCAGTGCTGATCTGCAGTGTCCCCGCTATTCTGGTGCCTCTCTCTTTTATCTACACATTCATTGCTGTGTTACCAGACTCTGCCAGTCATGAAAAGCTGCATGATGATTTTATCTGCCTCCCAGTATATTACCCATTGGGGAACAAACTTAGACTTGTAAATGTTTTCTTACAAGTGCTCTAATCCAGACATTTAGAGCTGCTTTTGCTCACCAAGCAAATAGCACCAAGCTATTTACAGAAATCCTGCTGAAGTTAGCAGTAGACAGGGTGAGTACTATCAGATAAAACCTAGTCTGAAAGACAACTCTTTGATATTGCCACAGGATTTTTTTGTTTGGAACAGTAAGCACACACCCACCCAACAAAATACAACAAAGTATAGAAGCTGCTCTTTAGGATACAGGTTGATGTTACTGCTGCATGAGCCTAAGTGTGAACTGCCACCAAAAGAAATGAAGCCTCCCCATCACTCCCCTTCTTTGCACAGACAATGATGGCTGTTTTTGCACTGTCATCAGTGCAAGGAAGGAGTCCAGCAGAAAGTTATTTCCTTCTTTACTCGGGAGAAATTTTCACTAATCTAGTTCTCTGAACCAAAACTGCAGCACCCAAGAGAAGCAGCAGCTCACTGACAGAGTGACTCAGCCACAGTTTCAAATTGATAAAACCATGTCAGTCACACAGGCATCTAACACCTGTCCCCCAAAATGTCATAGAATATGTAGTATAGCCATGAAAACTGACAGACCAAGAGCAACATCTGACCCAATCACAAAATCAAGGCACCTCCTTAGGCATTCACCAAAATTTACATGAAAGCTGAATGCTAACAAGGAGAAAGGAAAGAAAAGGTTTCCTGGACAAATCTTAGTACTTGAACAGAACAGAATTAGAAAACTGAAGTTTGAAATAATGAACATGGAGGATCCTTTTTCCAAATGCTCCAAATCTTGCCCTTCCACTGGGTCCACAGTATGATGCTGGAATACTTTTGTTATGCCCAAAAGTGACAGGGCATAGCAAAGGCACATGGCACAAGATGGGGACTCCTGTGCTCCCCAAAACACAAGCAAAAACAGCAACAAAGTCAACAAGGCAAGAACAATGGAAAAAGAACATATTCTGTCATCTGTGGAGAACATTCAGGTTCTTTAGAAATGCATACCAGAGTGAGTTTTCACGAGACTGAACATCTACCATCACACATGCACAGCAGAAGGCGGGAGGGCAAATGTGTAACTGGAATCTGTCCTACAGTCTCAATTTCATAATCACCTCAAAATACAAATGCTGTGATGGACATCAGCCCATGACTTCTCAATCAACTTCCCAAGGAACTATCTCTTTCTTCCATACCTCACTCCATAAACCCATTCCCAAAGCCAGCATTTTATCCACAGTTAAAGCCTCCCAACTGTCCTGCAAAGAAACCACCCAGCCTACAAGACCTTACAAGAGATTATTCCCTATGAATTCAACAGGCCACAGATCTAATTTGGAATACTTGGATCTCTCCAACTCTTGTGTTAACTTCAGCTTCTCTTTCACAACACATGCAGTCACTGACTCAACAATGAATTTGGTTGTGTCTGTGTTGAACCTTCCTTCACAGAAAGGACTCTGACTTTCTCTCAAATGTCTATTTGAATCAAGCACTGTTTTTGTCAAAACCTGATTTTCAGATAGTAGTAGAGAAAGTTTGATGTAACCAGACTATTATTTTCAAGGTGAGATAAAGTTGGCTTCTATTTATCAGACCTCTATTAAAGGAAGGAGATGTATTAAGGAAATGGATAGGGCTATTTAGTCATCTTTGCTAAGAGCTCCATTTTCTATGGATGAAACATGCTATTTAATGATTAACTATTATTATTTTTATATCCTATTTTATGACACCATGTCTTGCTATAAGGCAACTATTTACTACTCTGAGCACTTAGTATAAAGAATTATCATTCCTTACTGTCTTTTCTTACCAAGGAAGTGAAAGGAAAGAAAGTTACAACTTTAAAGAGAATACTTTTAGCAGAAGTGATTTATGACCCCCGTTAGCAATGGTCCTATTCCTATTTTATGAAGCTATAGAACACCTATGATACAAAAAAGGGCAATTAATTATTGTAAAGATTAACCAAAACAATTGGAAGAGCGCTATTTAACAAAATAGTACACAACAGGTCTCCCTACTCCAGTAGATATCTGACTGTTCATTATTCATTTACAACATTTTTGGGTGGTAAAATTTGGTAAATCACATCTGTGAACACTGAAAATTATGCATATATGAAAGAAAATGTTGTCAGGAAATTTGTGCACCTTTCAGGATAAAACCAGAATATCCTTTTATTTGCTGTAGGGCACATGCTACAACACAGCATTTTTTCCCTGCAGAGTCTGTGATCAAGATTTTTTTTTAGAAGATCTGAATTTGTGACAAAATTAGGAGAGAAAAAAGTTCAGAACATTCAAGTCACTCGGCAATTCATTTTCAGATTTGATCTCATTTTGTGTTTTAATGAATGTTGAAATTGGGCTGAAGTCACTAGAAATGACACAAGCTGATGCTTCCTTGCAAAAAGGCCTTCTAGCAGAATCTGAGCTCATGACTTCTTTCTGTGAAGTCTTAATTGGTTAGGACAGAACATTTTTTTTTTATTTATTTCCCAAAGCAAAACTTGTTTCCCCAAGTGCTCCAAGAACAGTCACTAAAAAAGAAATTAACATGTAAAACTGTAACATTTCTAACACTCCTACATGACCAAAAGGATGCAATTTTAGAACTGTGATTTGGAACCTACAAACATTTTAAACATTTGTCTTGTGGTTTATTTGTAAACTAATGAGTCTTGATGCTGCTCCCTATGCTCATGCTGCAATCTGTTGTTGGCCTTTTTGCAGCTTTAAGATCTACACTTTGGAGAATCACAGGGAGTGTTGGAAAAATAAGCCAACAGAAGCAGCATGATTAAATTTCACTTTTAACTTCTGAGGAACTAACATTAAGTACCATGTGTTTTTAATGCATGAAAACACCCTCAAAACTGGGGCACTGCAAGCTGGATTAAGATCAGCATTTCCTTTTCCTCAAGACCTTGCTAGATAAAATAGCCTGGGCTTTTTTTTCTTTCTTTTCCCTAAATGGCAGGTTGCCAGCAGCTAATTTAAACGTAACAATGGAAATAATCATTCTCACAAATTCAAGAATTTGTGTCTCTGTATCTATGGCAAATGTATTTAAGCGTCTTGCTAATTACTTTTACTTGCAGAAGGCAAGAACCAACAGGATTCTCATGCACATGTATAAGCTGGCAAGCTTAAAGATGTGCTGTAGGATTGAAGCCTGGATGTGCTCATGTACTAAAACCACAAACTTCAAAGGGTTACATGAGGGAGGCTAATTGAAGAGCCTTTTTATATAATCTCGTACAGTGTATTTACTTTTGCTTTTTGGGATGTAGATGGTGCAGCAGTGTATGCAAACTTGTAAAATAAAACTTGTAGTGTCTGTAAGAACTTCATTTCACATATGACCTTTTACAGTAATTGGATCTGAATTATAATCAGTCACCTGAGTCCTGAAATAGATAAAATAGTTTTTTAATGTTAAAAAGTTTTAGCCCTTCGTTGATTATCTATCAGTGCTTACAGTCCTGTGAAAATAAGATAAATGAGAAATTTGGTCTCTAATTAGACTTCACTAGATTTACAGCTTTTAATTTATACGCCAATGCAACTCAGGCCGGCACTAACACAGATAGAGATGGAGCCACAGTTTTCAATTGATTTAACAATTTAATTGCAGCATTAACATCCATTAACATTTAACTAACCTTTTAAACTAACCTCAGGCACAACCTTAAAGACTAAATGAAGTAAAATTGCATATAAAAAGGTACTAACATACAGCTGTAAGAAGCCAGAGTGAATCTTTAGGGAGATTTAGCATTGCTTCCCCGCATCAGCAGGAGGGAGTCTGTTTTCCTTCTTGCAAAATTCAGTAGGAAAGCATGCTCTAATTTATAGGAAAAGGAAATAGACACATTTGATGGTTATTAACTCTCATTTATATCTTCTTGTCTATACGTGATGTCTAAAAGACACAATATCCCTTACTCTGGTCATGCACTACAGAACAGTTTCGTTACTCAGAGAAACAATATCCCTGGATTATCTGTGATAAAATGTGATGTAAGGGAATATAAAATAAGTTTGCTATGAAAGAGGAACCTTGTATTTTAGAAACAATGGATAAATAGGGCTCCTGTTTATGTGGGTATAAATCTAAAGCAACTACACCGAACCTGCTGGAATTATTTCAGGTTTACCCCTGTAGTACCACAAGAGAAAGTCATAGAAAATAATCACAAGAAGTGCCTGATTTATATCTGTGTTAAGCACCCCAAAATTAATTCAAAGCAGCAGTAACTGTGGGTGTTTAGGGCTTCAGCAGGGCAGACCTGAGAGCCAGACCTGCAGTTGTGCCTCTCTGTTGCCCCAGCTCTGTGGCAGTGCACGGCTGTTTGGGGGCTGACTCCAGCTCTGGGGGAGCACCTCACACAGAGACCATAAATCTGCATTCCAGCATTTACCACTGCATGTGCCCAGAGCCTACCAGTAGGGCTGGGACAGGATTTAAAGGTCTTTTGTTTCTCACATGGATGACAAACAGGAGTTTTGGGGACCTTTTAAAATGTCATTTAGGCGTTCTCGACCTGTGTGGTGTCAGATCTGACATAATTCTCTGTGCCATCTGTGTACAGATGCACAGATACTGTAAAAATTCATAATGTACTGGGGGGGGGTTGGTAGCACAGCACAATATTTGGTATTTCCAGCTATTATCTAACCCAGTTTCTTTTGGATTGAACCACTGCTCGCACAAATTATTCCAGTGTGTTCAGTGGGTGACTTGGGTAAATGCTTATCAGCGCTGCTGACTTTCACACTCAAGTTCTCAGCTAACTCTGCATGTGTGTTACCATTCCTCCCTGTCTAAATGGGATTTAATATCAGCCAGGGAATGCCAAAAACATTAGGATGATTACTTGGAAACTATCATAACCTTGTGTCTTTTGGTGGCAGGCCTGAGCATCACACAAGGTTTGTGGTCTGTGTTGACATGCAATAGTTACACAAAGTGTAAATTGATGTTCCAAGCATTAAGAGTCTCCTAGCAGTACATGTTGACACCATTATGTTGTAATGACTCCTCTGGAATTATTAGTCATTCCAATCAGCTCTCTGCCCTACTGTTTGACCACATACACCATAAATGTATGAGGTCAACGATCCAGATATTAAAAGCATTGATACAACAGAACATGCCACTTGGATGGGGTTTTCAAGCACCTTGTTTGAATTCATGTTGCCACACTTGAGAAATGCATCACATGTATGCAGGGTCCCTAAAGCCTTTGTTTTCAGCTCCTCCTCAAACTCCAGTGAGAAGACTGTAGGTGGATACACGAAGTCAACCAATTTACTGAAGCAGCTCTAGTAAACTCTGGATTATGACCCCTTAACAAGTTAATTCCAACACAAAGGTGTGTGGTAGTACCACCCTTTCTTGCTCGGCTAAGACCAATACCATGAAAGAAAATCGTAGGAAAGTTCAAACAAATTTTTAAACACAAGCATCCAAAATGGTATGAGTACTTTAGAGAAAACCTGAATTCCCAGAGGAAGCCCTGCTCTATCTCCTACCAAGTACTTCTCTAAGGTTAAAGATTATTTTGCTGAGTATCTCTGTGATACTTTACCACGTACACAATATTTGGGTTCTTGTTTTACTGAAAAAGCAACCTTTTGAACTGTAACATGTGGATTCATTGATCAGTGTTCATATAGAAAAAATAATCCCCCAAATATCAATACAACTTTTTAAGCTGCCACTGCTCTCTCTATACATCCAGAGGAGGTCAAATTTCCAGGATATGCACATAACCCATCTGCCTCTTGTTTCTTAGATTCATCACTTCAGTACTGCAGCTTCTGTCATCAAAAATAGGATTTCCATTTCTTTCTGCCTCTCAGCAGCTCATATGTGGATGAAAATTCCTCCATGCATATTCTCTTCTCCTGTTTTAGAACAGTTTAACAACGTCATTTTATTCTTTCTAAAATAAAGCGTTTGAGCTCATCAGTTGCAAAATACTGCTATATAAAACAAGACAGTTTTACTTTGAAGTTTCAGAAATATGAACCAGTGTTCACATAGGTAACCAAGATATTAAATTAGATGTTTTACAGAAGCAAATGACAGATAAACCAACCAAAAAAAAAAAAAAAAAACAAAAAAACACAAGACAAAAAAAACCCACACCAAACCAAAACACACAAGTATAAAGAATTGTAAGGCAATAAACCTCATGTGTGTGCTAACAGGAAGATCAATATGAACTTACAGCTTTTAAGAGTGAAAGTAACCTACAGGAACCTACAAGATGATTTTTCAGATTTCCTTCTTTTAAAAAAATCATTATATGTTATTTACTTCAAATCCTCCCTTACATTAAAACCATATTAATATCCTTTCAATATCCTGCTACGCAGAGTCTCTTTGATGGAAAGCTGCTGTGTGCCTCCCATCTTCTCTGTAGCTGGTTCAAGGGAGGCAATCAAAGGATGAGGTCAGAACTGGCCTGTGTTCTGCAAACTGGAAATTATCAGCTGATATAATAACATCCATCTAAGTACAGCCCTCGGGCTCCCCAGCAGTTCCTTGGAGATTGCACTCAGAGTGGGAAACACAGAAATGGTCTTGGGTCTCCTTTTCAGCTCTCAGGGTATCACAGCCTCTGGTTTGATTCATATTCCAACTAAGCCACCTAATGATATTTGAAGATACTCTGGATTTCACATCTGGCCTTCTCATGGGACTCCTCTTCAAAAGAGAGGAGTGTGTAATTGCCACATTGTAGGTTCCACATTGCATTTCCAGCCCCATCCAGGTCTTGACTACCCCACAGCACCTCTACAAGTTACCCTTTGTTCAACAACTGGAATTTGAGTTCTGGCTCATCAGAATCACAGAATCATTAACAGTTACTGATAAATGAGGTGGGATAGCAAACATGTCTTTAATCATCCTCCTGACTTTGCAAAGCACCAGCATTTGAAAGTGGGATGTGCTACACCAGGATAAAATCCTGGATAAAATAAAGGCAAAACATGTCCTCCATATGTAAATATATATATATATATATATACACATAATGCAAACTGGCAGCCAACTAACAAAATATGAGGGAATGACTCACTGAATCAGACATGACATCAGAGATGGAGAGGCCTATTATCTCATATATCCACTCTTCTGAATAGCCTTTGCATTGCTTTATTTAATTCTTTGTTCTCTTTGCCATTAAATATCCTTGCTGATTAGGTTTGCTCAATCTATCTCAATTAGATTTACCTCACTTTCCTAGTCAATTCAGTGCTTAGTCTAGGTTTATATAAATGAATTCTGGCCACGCAGCAATTGCTTTTGGAATTAACTAAATATAATTATACTGTAATTTTGAGACTGCAATAACAGTGTAGTTACATGTAATCATTGTATAAAGTTATGAGTAACTGCATAAAATTTATGTTCTTTTTGATTAACATATTAACACTTTTTTTTCAAAATCACAAATTGTATGGATTATATTTGGAAATGACTGTGAATCTCTCCAAGTAACACTTGCCTCCAAGTAACACTTAAGACTCAATCCTCACATTGCCAGCAATGAAGGACACCCAATAGGCAAAGGCAAAACTCTCAAATTTCCCAGTAGCTTCCATGGTGTCATACCACAGATTCCACTCAGAAGTGGGTTTTTCCAACTTTGGCAGCAGAGCTTACTGGAAGAAGGATAAATATGGAAATTATGTTCACATAAAAATCACACAGATATCATTTAGAGTGAATAGCATGATTCAGGCTTGATGCTCTGTTGTGGCCAAAATAAGCTTTCTCATTCAGGATTTTCATTCTGTGTTCATGCTGGGCTAAACACAACAGGACTCATCCCTCAGCTGAAGAATTTAAGTAATGTAGAAATACAAATAATTAATAATCATTATTAAAAACTCCCTAATTTTAGATTGCAGATGTGTGCTGTAACATCTTTTAGCTTACAAACAGTGAGCTACAGAAGAGAAGAGAAGAGAAGAGAAGAGAAGAGAAGAGAAGAGAAGAGAAGAGAAGAGAAGAGAAGAGAAGAGAAGAGAAGAGAATTAATTTTACAGGAAATGTGAAGTTAATTAACTGTATGTCCTCAATCTGATGCTTTTTAAAAGTTTCCAGAAAGAATTCCATTTTTTCCTAGAAAAGAAGTGCAAAAATGACTTGTCTGCAAATCCAATTAAAGCTTATAAATAATTCAGTTCAGGTAGCTCAATATTCAAATTGAAAGCCAGCATCCAATTTGAGGGGGGGAAATAAGCATTAAAAAACCATCTTGAACACATTGTGTTACATTGATACTTTGCAGGACAAGCTGGACTTTAAATGAAAAGCACTCTTTTTATTCAGATGACAAATTGCTCTAAATTCTAGTATTCAATAAATAATATTATAAAACATTAATAGGAATATAAATACTTAAATATTTATAACCACGAAGACCACAGATTCAGGATAGAGATCTAAGAACTAAAGGCAGACACAGTTCAGGGTATTTCTATCTCAAAACCAGGCCCCCATCCTGCAGTGAGATCCATGTTGACTGTCACCTCTCTTTGCCTTGCATGAGGGACCTTCTTCTGGAAGTTGAGGGCCCTTGCATTAAGCTTTCAGCATCTTTTCTCTTTGCAAGATGCCCTAAACCCAAGCACAAGACAAGACTGAAGGAAAATACTTCTGGGATTAGAAACTATTAAATACTATTGTTAGAATAAACCAAACTCCAGAAGGGTTGTTCTGTGTTACAGAATATGCAAATACCTCAAAGGCTCAGGGCAGAGATGACAAAGGCAGTAGGACATCAATTTATCCCAGAAGTATTTTATAATTGGGTTTATGAGAGAAGATGTGACAGAATTATTTTGATGACAGTTATACTTCTGGAATGGCATCTACAGATCAAAGGCCAACTGGTGTACCCAATTACCTGTATGAGCAATTGTGGTTGTTTTTAATATGCACACAAATACAGCATTCAGATCTACCCATCTTATTCCAAAATTTAGACCCAAATGCATTATGAGTCTTCAATTACTGTAAGAGTTTTCTTTACTGCTTGCTTTCAATCCAGGTGAGCTTGCCCAATGAGCAATTAATTCCTAGATCTGGAAGAAGGCAGAGGAACAAGCAACATCATACAGTAAACTCCTTGAGTTTTGGGACAAGTTTGGGAGGCTTTTGGGGTGGTTCTCCAAGAGATGAATGCCTCAGCCTCAAGACAGTGGAGGATCCTTCTAGTACTTGATGACCTCAGGGAGGAAAATTAAAATTAAAATTATAATTTAAAAATTCTAATTGCAAGGCTTTATGGGAACTAACAAGAATCTCTGCTGGAAATTCATTCTCAGCAGGTGGGAATGAGTAAGGGAAAAGTCAGTGTTCTTGCTGGGAATCATCAATATAATATATCCAGCTGCAAAGGAATTCTTTTCTATTCAGCAGGTTAGATTTCTCTAGTGAAGGTGAGGATGTGCTAATTCCATGACACCAGTTCCTTCTGAGTTCCTTTCCTGGCTTATGTTGCAGACATTTGAACACTGATGTCCAAGAAAGTATTTTAAATTGGAAAAGAGGGACCTACTGATGGGAAGAAATGAGCCCATCTTTCAAGAGATGACTGAACAGGCTTGGTCAATTGAGCCTTGCAGAATGAGAGGGAGATGATGGCTGGAGGATGAACACAAAGTGAGACTGGGGCAGGTAAATAAAGAACAAATAAAAAACTGTGGATAGTGCTAGGATAAGAAAAAAAGGTGTTGGTGGGCAACATACCTACTGAGGAATGAGAAGGAGGTTTCAAACAATCTAAGCAGTGCTAAATGTAGCAGGTGACTTTTAAGATGGAGCTTAATCATTTCATTAAAGGAATTCTGTGATGAGGTAGCCTGCAGTGACAGAGGACTGGACTTTGTGACCCAGGTACTTCCTTTCACTAAGATGTTCCTGTGTTACCTGCAGCTCCCCAGCTCCTGGGAAAATGCTGAAGATGCCCTGAGTGTTTCAAATCTGCTCAAGATCATAAGGTAAGGATTCATGACACATGACTGTGGTGGAAGGAGTTTCAGAATCTAGACCCAAATGCATTACAATTGTTCACAGAGAGCACACACCCTGTGAGCTGGTGCTTCACATGGTTCACTGCCTGCCCTCTGTGAAAGCCAAGCTGGCATGTGCTTCCTGATGGAGTAGTTAATACACAGGTAAAATAAACAAGATGCAATGCATGCAAATAAGATTTATTTATTCATACTTACATTTTAATAGTACTTTAATTTTGTTCTAGGATTTGGTTAAAGAATGTGTGTAAAAGTTAGAGCAGAATGAAGAAAGAACACTTCAATTATAATAATGCGTTATATATTTCTACTCGCTTCTTTGAATTTCCCTACATAAGCAAAATATGAAAATGTCTCTAAGAAAATCCTTTAAATTATGTAGGACCACAATGAACTAGAATGAGTTATGTTTAGTTTGTAGAAATAACACCTCAGTACCCCTTAGCTGCTGAGATCCATATAGGATTTTTTTCTGGGTGGTGATTCATATTATCCTATCAATGCATTAGGGGGGATTTAAATTCTTAACACCCACCATCACACCAAAGGCAGAATAGACTACTTAATATGAATAACAAGCACCAGAAGAAAAACACTCCACCCCATGTTTCTTCTGCAACTTTAAATTGGACACAAAGAGGAGGAGAGGAGGAAAAAAAGAGATCAGAATAACAGGGAATTAATAATGGAGAAACCTGATTAGAATATAATTTGTCCTCATTAGTACAGCATTCCTGACATAAGGCCGCTCCTTGAATCCTGTTTACTTTGAAACTCCAAAGAAAGAAACCTATATAGTTGTTAACACTCGGCTTTTCAAGGATTGCTCCGTAATGAGGGTGGAGTGTATATGAGCCGGTTGGTTCTTTACCATCAGAGAACACTGAAAACACATCTGTGCACTGAAGCATTATTGGGCCTTTCAAACAACCTCTGCGGCCGCTGCCTATAAATCTCTTCCCCTGTCATGTTTAACTAAAACCCAATACCCATTCAACATGAAATCCATCAATGTTATACAGAAAACAATGACAAAGCACTCTCCTTTGTGTCAGGAAAAACAAATAATTCTGCAGGAAAAAGAGGGAAACCTTTTTTGGCAAGCTTCTGCAAGGGTACGGGGATAAAAAGTGGCAGCTTTCTTTTAAAGCAACATATATCCAGCTAGAGAAATAATTTTCAAGGCCAAATCTACACTGGGCATTATGGTGCCTGTTCAAGATACTACACAATGGCTCAGAAGGATCTGTGTTGAGGTTTTTTATCTGAAGTATGTTTGTCACGAGGACAAAGTCAGCTTTTGCCACCCAGCTGCATGATCCTGTCAATGCCAAACTGGGGGGTTTGCATTTTTGAAGCAAAATATTTTGAAGCAAAAAATATCAATTACAAATCTTCTCTTCTGCTGCTTCTAACTCCACAGGAGTGCACATATGTGCATATATACATACATACAGAATGTGTTCACAGGGTGGGATTTAGTCACTTTTTCATTCTTCTGAATTCAACAGGGGGACACAGGAACAATGCAGGGAATAAGGAGTGAAGGCAATTGCCAGAGGGCAAAGACACCTTCCATGAGGATTCACTAATAAATATTTCATGAAAGCAAATTCTAGGAAATCAGTCTTGAATGGGAAAGACTGAGTCTCTAGGCAGGTGACTGAACACAACTGGACATGAGGGAAAGTAAACCCAGACCAGAATAATTCCCAAGCCCTTAGACCCAGTATGAAAACAGAACTGGCAGAAATATCATTTTAACGTAATACTTTCAGTGCCACATAAACAAGGAGGATGATAATTATTTACCACAAATTTCATCTAAAGCACATGAGCCTACAGTAAAGAAGTGACTCCCTGACAGCCTGTCCTGTCCATGGAGATGGATATCCACCCTGCAATGAACCTCTTCAACTCAGCTATAGGTACAACACTTAACACTGACTCTGTCTTTTAAGCATCCCATTACTGTAAAGACATTAGCCACTGAACTTAATTAACAAAATCAATCATAATTAATTCTTTCAGTGTTCACAGAGTCATCACAGACATTTCCTTTAGAGTTTTACTGTAATTTGCCATTAATGGAGAGCTAAAATAGTCAAATGATTTAGAATATATATAGAATAATGTACACCCACTGTACATAATAAGATGGCATTTTCATTGAGGAGGTGACAGAAGCATCATAAAGCAAAAAGTGCAGAGCTTGGATAGTTTGTCACTGTCAAAAAAGCTGCATGAGTGCTTCATCTGCTCCCTTTCAGGGTATTTTGCTCTTCGCTCTCATTAAATTTAGACTCAAAACCACCTGGTAGTTATGAACCAGGAACTTTCTGTACATGACTTGGGCCTTCATTTTAAATGTCACATGTAATGCATGTGGTGGAGAAATTTCCCTGGATTATAATAAAGGATCCTCCAAAGACATTCCTTCTGTGATCAGACACAGAGCCTGCTGTGCTCCTCTAAAAATACGTGTCCCTGAGGTCATCTTTTGTCAGCCACTCACTCCTTTTGCATGTTTAATTTCAGATTTTCCCGCTTTCCCAGCAATCACACTTACTTATGGCACACTTTACAGTGAAAGTTTAGTCCCAAACTCAACCAAAAAAATGCAACATTGAAACTGGGGATCACCTACAGTTCTCCATAGCATTTCCTTACACCCAGATTATAGATCCTGATACTATGCACTCATCCTCACATGGCAAAAGGCTGACTTTTGCCTGGAAATGCCACTTTTGCCTCCAGGAGAACTTGAAAGACTAAATCACCAAGTAGCTGAGCTTCTGTCCTTTCATTTAATCTGCTTCTGTTATGATGGTAGAATTAATTTCATTTTTCTAAAGCTATCCCAGATCAATTGGGCCTGAATTGTGCCCTGACAACTCTTCTGAGAAAAATTCCATGAGCTCTTTCTGTTGCTTGTCACATTTCATCATTCTCCCTCAATACAATTATCTCAGTCATACTTTTGTCAAACCCAAATATCTGTTCTGACTGGGGGACACTTTACCTGGTGTTCTGTGGGAGAGCTACAAGATGCTACTTAAGAAATGCATGAAATAGAAAGTGTTAATTGAGTGATTAACTTGATAAGACACAGAGGATGCATGTTTAAGCATATTGCATGTGATATATATGCTATTATTTTTAAAGGTTTACTTAGAATAATGTGATTAAACTGGATTTTTCTTCTTCTTTTTTTTTTACCTGAACAGCAATCATTTTATTAGATATTTTTTTCTACAATAATGAAAACACAAATTAGCAAGTTCTACAAGCTGAACTTTAAATGAGCCATGTTACAGCACTACGGGTATCAAGGTTTTATAAAAATGTGTCAAATAACCCATCAGGACAATTTTTACCTCCTCTTCTGAATGCAAGGAACAACCCATGATATCTATCTTTCTGGTCTTCCTCCATCAATCAATATAATCCTATAAGAGTCCAAACTTAACACTAGGTACATAAGAGAGCTACTGAATTAGATAAACTCAATCATCACTAGTGATGAAATGATTATTTAATTACTGTCAGCAGTGCTTCCAATAGCACAGAGAGGAAATCCAAGAACATTGACAGTCAATGGTAATTTATTAATCAATTAAACAGTACTGCTTGGGTAAGCGTAATTTGCACAATAAAAATTGAATTAAGTGCTTAAGTAAAAGGAGTGGCTTTTCTAACATTAGAGGTTGTGACATACAGCAAAGGACTGCACAGTCAAAGTTTAATGCTCTACTTTCTCATCTCAGTAAAAAGAAAAACAGAAGGCTGGTGAGGCTGAGGAAGATGGGCTGGCATTGCTTACACAGCAGAAACCACAGGGCATTGGTACCTCCAGTGCCTTCTGCGGGCTGTTTTTTAAGTTTACAAGTCTAGGAAAGGTCAGACTCGGGATGTTTGTTCTGTGCTGGTAGTCAAGACCACCCCTAGTATTTAGCTTGGAATGATTTTAACAGAAATTCCCTGTTTCCCAAGAGAAAAAACTCTCCAGAGCTAAACTATTCTCCAGTTCTGCTGTGAACAGGCAGGATCCCCATCACAAACTGATTATTCTCAGAGCATGGCAGTCCTTGCTGTCACTCCTACAGGGCAGCACTGCACTCACAAACTCACTTCCTTCTCCATGGGCTGCTTGTGCAATTATCCTTGCAAGGTCTTCTACACCCATCTCTGCATCTCACTGGGCTCAGAGAGACTGTCAATTTATTACTTTCATGTCCTAAAGGCATGAAGTGGATGGATGACATCCGCACTCCTGCTAATTTGATTTCTTAATTACAGAACAAATGTATATTGCTCCACTTGAAGTCGAGAGTCCCTTCAGCTAGGCACTATTAGAAACTGCTAATAAAGAACAGGACAGGAAAAAAAATTAAAAAACAGAGCTTGAGAAGTCTGGTTTAACTGGCACGAATTTTCATGGTGTATCTGTGATCAAGCAAGGCCTAGATCTGCCTTCCCTATTTTAGGGTTCTCACCAATCCACTGTCTCACCCAAAGCTTTCCCTCACTGCCACTGCCCTCAAGTGGGAATTGCCCATCTCCCACCTATTTTCCATATCATTATTAGAACCTACCAGAAAATTAGGGTGTGCAATCAAAATATACCCACTGACAATATCCTTGACAGGTCGAACTGTTGAGTTTTGGCCTTTCTACCACCCTAAACTGAGTTTCTCTCTTAAATTAATCTTCTCCTTGAAGTTAGTCCATTAGGTCTCCAGGTTCTACCAAGTGATTTTAGATTTAAGGCAACACAAAAGAGAGCAGAACTGTATCTAGCTAGATCCTCACAAGATACCATCTTTAAAGTCCTTTTCAGTGTTCATCCTCACTGGCTGCTGTTGATCTTTCACTTTGTCTTGCTTATCTAAAACCAATACCTATTCAAACTCCAATCAATCAATACTACATACAGAACGATGAAAAAAGACATCCAATTCTCTTGTTTAACAACTTGTTCAACATCTATTGCTCAGAGACCTTTCAGCATCCACTCCTCCTTAATGCATGGCTATCAGCCTTTTGAATTTAAAAGAAATTAATGACAATTTACTAGAAATAAGCAGTAGGAGCCACCCAGTTCTGCATTCTTGAGAGCAGAGGTCATGACAGAAACATCTTTAACCCTATGAAAGCTTTGGTTACTAGACTACCCCTGCAAGCAAAGCTTGCTTTGGCTATAGTAGGCTAGTTTGAGGTCTGCCACTCCATAAATTATAAGGAACTGCTGCCCTGTTTTTATTTTGCACAGTTGCTGAACTAATAGGAACTTTAAGAGAGCCCAGAACTTCTTCTCACAAGATTGCTGAAAATCAAACACTGACACTGCTCTGCTGCAGCCTTGGTAGGAAATTAATTGCAATACAAAGAGGGAAGAGTTCCAACAGAGCAATACCAGGTGGGACAGGCTAATTTTGTCATCTAATAAATGTCACATGGCAGAACAGTCTCAACCCAGTGAAAGTAAACTCTGTCTAACAGGCCTGATTTTATTTATACATGCAACAATACTATTTAAAATAGTGCTTTACAGTCAGGCTATCATGGATTTATCCAACAGGCTAGATCCTATATTCTCTTTGAGAGTTAAAACTCCTATAAAGTTCCACTGGAGTTTAGTTACATAAAAGTCTTTTCAGACACAGGCCTAAGTGAAAAGCAGAAGACAATTTAGTAATGAGATTCGGGACTTGCTTCATATGCCTGAGGCTGAGGATAATTTTGCAAGTAGGTTTTGGATTTTTGTTCTTTTAAAGCAAATTAGACAACATTGGCAAAATTTGTACTCAGGCTTTTCCCTAAATATGCAGGTTTCAACCTAGTATCTCTGTCCATAAGATCTGATCTTTTTTTCATGATCAGAGCCAGGTCTCAAGGTCTTACAAATGGCATCCCAATTAACAGAACAGCCATCATAGCTTGAAAACCTCGTTATTAAAAAACAAAAACAACCCAGTTCCCAAGTGCTGATGGCTTTAAAGTGGCTGTCACCAGCAAAGGAGCTTAGATACGGATATAAAATAAAAGCACCTACAATTTCTTTCCTCCTTTTCATGGATACATTAATACTGTGCTGGAGGCTGATTTGGCTAACAAGTTCTGAGCTTGGAACTGAGGTTATTAATGTCACTGTTAAGATTTTTTTTTTTAATATTGAATCCGATCTGTCTTATATCCAAGAGAGTTTTTTATTGAATAATCCACTCACTGAATTAAATGGGCTGTGACTGAAAATGGGGGGATGGAGTGTGTTTTAAAATAAAAAGTGAACACATTTTGTGACCAGATACCACTTAATTTGCAAATGTGTACTCTAGAACCATATGTTGTCTGATACAGTCAACATTCCTTGCCAAGCAGCATTTGTATCGCTGATCAAACACTCCTGTTCAATAGCAAAAAGATAGAAAACTCTACACTGTTACCCTCCTGCATATGCATAAGATGCTTTTCTGTCCCTTCCAAGGTGCCTTAATCAATATAATTATTTTCATGTTGTGAAAAAAATATTGCATAATGACTAAGTCTAAGTTGGGACCTGGTCTTTCAAACACTCGCTGGTTGCCCACACGTACGAAATGCTGTGGCAAGTGTTTCCTGCATCTTCCCTGGGCTGGCCAAATGCCTCATGTGAAGAATTTGCCCAGTTTGATCCCTGTGGCCATGATAACCAAATGGATATACAAGTGATGTTTACACCCAAGCCAAAATTTACTGTATTTAAATAGAGACAGGAGCACGATTTGGGACTTTTGCAGTTGGGATCATGAAAGCTCACAAACAGGTAGGGAAGAAAGGAGAAAGCAGATGTTAATGATCTCACAGATTTAAAAATCCTTTACAGGCTAAGGGGAAATTAGGTTGTGCTGTAAAAGAGGCCTGCTCTGAGTTTGTGCAGTTGCACCTACATGGAAATGCAATTTTTCACATGGCTTTTTAGGTCTGACATTATGAAAATTTAAGTAACTCAGGCTTAAATTTGAGCTCTCCAAAAACTACCAGAAAATTGAGGAGAGCAGAGTGCCCTCTGTGCTCCACCCAATGATGCCTGCAAATGCCATTTATTTACCTCTGCTTCCTAAAATGATATTTTCACTGATGGAAATGTTCATAATTAAGCTTGTGACAGCTCCTGCTATGCGGTTCATCAGCAAGGAGGACATAAAGAACACGGAGCACTCATTACACACCAAGCAAACTTAACTCATTAACAGTACTTGGAGTGAGCAATCTCAGACCATTACTTTTAATGGGATTAGCCTTTCTTGTGTACAAAAGGCAGCACAGCTCTGTCTACTTAAAATCATTTCCCTACTCTAACGACATGGGCTACATTCATGCTAACAGGAAAGTGCTCATTCTGGCTTTGCTCCTCATTGTCAGCGTGGCACTGAGCACTTCACCAGCAACAGGAACAATAACTGAGTTATTCTCAGTTTATTTTTGTCACTCTGGTCTGTGCATTTTTCTTTTCTATTTTACAAGGCCCTACCTTTGATCACCAGTGAGGAACAGGATTAGCTTACTAATTCTGTATTACTGTCAGCAAGATGGCATAGACTCAGTCCTCCACATTAAAGGGAAAAGAGAATCCTTAGAGGATGTGAGGATGAAGACTTTCCACGAGCTCTGAAAATCCGGCTAGCTCTGTACGTCAACATCAGTATGATATCACTGAGTAAGTGCCTCTGCATCCATGCAGCACATTCCCAACCTGAAATCAGCCACCACTGACACTTGTTAGACCTGCTTACGCAGTGGCAGAGAGAAGTGTTGGTGTTAATGGACCGATCGCTTATTCCAAACAGGGCTGGTGGTACTCCCAAAAGCCAGGAATAAAAATGATTGCCATCCACACGACACTAGGACATGTTCCACTTGCAGCAGACTGGTAAGAATCACTATTTTTCATGTAGCATTAACTTTGATAACCCCATTGCCAAGCTCTTTTACGAGGCAATCTTCATAAGGCCAGTAATGAAGCACTGCTACTCCATGGTGCGTATAAATAACTCTGCCCAGCACATGCACATCTGGCTACAAGCAGAGAAGCCTTTAAAACCTCTCAAAATCAGGAACATTCAGACTCCAGAGCTATGTTTTTCTCCTGCACAATGCCTGGTCTTGAATGAGTGCTCAGTATGTCAACAAATAAGTAGCATTTAAAACTCGAAATCATACCAATACAGCAATGTCCAAGGAGCATCTGAGGAGGCAGGAATGTCTTGAAGACAAGGCATTCAAACCTAGTGAAGCATAAGTGTATTTGGGAGGGAAATGCAATATAAATGTGGGCATTGACAGGCTCCCTACAGCATCCCAGTGCTTTCCAACTCCCACATGCCACTTCTGTGGCTGGTCACTTACAGGAAGAGACTTTCAGTCAACATTTGACATAAATAAATATCATTAGTATTACACACATGTTCCACTGCTGGAGAGATCTACTCTCTATTCTATTTTACCTACTTGTGTCTTCTCCTATGTGTGGTGCACACAGGTTTCTAAAAATATCCCCAACTATTCTGAACAGAAAATGCAGAGATGAAAGAATGAGTTGCAAGCTAAAAGAAGAATCAGTCAGCTGCAGCAGGACTGATTCATCCTCTGTTCACACAGGTGTTTTGGCTGGTTCAATGCACCGTGTAAATGCTTCCCCCAGGCTCAGCCAGAAGCTCCCATTGAGGACACACTTTCCCTCACCAATGTAAAAAGGAGGAATTAGTGGTACTCTGGAATTCAGTAGCAGCTCCTCAACATATTCAGAACAGCACTCATAGCACTATCAACCTGCGAGGTGAATAACATCATTAACTCCCACAAAAAAGGAGTTTGAACCTCAGGACAGGGACCTTTTAGTATGAGATCTGAAACCCAGACACTTAATGACTAAAATAAAAAAGTGAATCATAGATTAATTTTGGGGGTAAAGTTGGATGAAATAAAGTTTCCTGTTGTCTTTCCATTGCTGGCCTAAGAGCTTTCTGTGCCTCTAATGAGACTAGATTGCAGCACCCCACACAGAGTCAGAGATGGAATCGTTTTTAGAAAGGATTTCCACTCACAAAATGAAAGCCTTAGGAGTTCACTTCAGAGACAAGATACCAATAGAGACATTATTAACATCACTGACATGCACACAAAGGAAGCCTGAGGCTCAGAGCTCTGCCTCTGTGTGGTTAAAAATGTAGGCACTTAGCAGGGAATGAAAATTACACTGGTCCAAGGTCCAGGACTTGCCATGTTTAGTCCTGGAGTGGTGCCAAAATAAGCATTGCTAGACTGGATGATCAGTGAGAGAAGGAGATTTCAAGTCTGATAGCATCAGAATTGAAAACTAACTCTTGTAAGATACTGGGCATGCAAACACGACAGGAGTTTCAAAAGAACTGAGAATTTCCTCCTAGAGCTGATACATTAGATTTATAGATCATACAATTCTTCAACTGCTTTGCTGCTTCTTTTTGGTCAGCAATGCAATCATTCATTTAGAGAAACTGACTGTGGCTGAATTTTGGGGACGGGGGACGTATTTTGGGTTTTTAATATCTGTTGTAAAACTGGCTGATGCTTTTTCCTAAGAGTCTGATTTAACAATCTGCTCTCCACTTCTTGGATACTGAATTTGGATATTTTGCAGCAGTTCTGAAATCAGTTGTAATCATCTTTGAGTTGTGAGTGCCTTTGCTTGGATGATTGAGACACAGATGCTTGTGGATTATCTTGTAATCTTTTATGGTAAAATACAGAAACTACCTTTTGACAATACTGGTCTCTGTTACACCTGAAGGCTTGAAATACTAGATTACCCAAAATCAGCCTTTTCCCTGCTTAATCCATGTTCTTTTTCACAAGGTGAAAACAGATTATTTTAGGNAAAAAAGAGTTGGGAGTACTTCAGTGCTTGGATAAGGGCAGCCCATGGATCCACCAGCTGTCAGGAATAAAATGAAGCTAAACCTGAGGTTTCTGCAGCAGCAAATGTTTCATACCTGGTCTATCAGGTAGAGATACACTCTTTCTAGTATTTCCTTCTCCTTGCTGAAAGTAATGCAAATCACCACATTTGAAAAATGTGACCTTGGGCTGCCCAAAGCATGTCTCCCAACCAGAAACCCACAGGGGGTACAGCTGGAGGAATGTAGATCCTGAAGGGATTTTGGTGTGATGCTGAGTCCCTGCTCACAAAACATCTCTGGCATCCCTCGTTTGTCACTTAGGATAGTGACTTTTGAAAACCCAGATCATTTATTACCAGTAAGCAGGGTACTCTCCACATTTTTATGGCTTTGGTTTAATGGCCCACAGAGTATTAAAAACAAACAAACAAGGCTATTTTTCACAGATGTTAAAAGATGTAGGGATCTTGCAAAGGGTTAAAGCAGTTAAATAGAAAGATATATGTTTTAACGGAGTTGTGCTTTAAAATTACTTCTAATTTATCCACTTACGAGACATGTATGGAGGTAAAATGATCAGTGGTAATGTGCAACAGAAAGATATATACTTTTTTAATTGTAGCCAAGAGGAATAAAACAGCATGGAATAACTTAATCGTTGCTAATTATAATATCACTGAGGTAATTACAATAGATTTTGATTGTCTCATTTTCACACCAGAGGAGGGCACAATACTGGCTTTTCTCTTAATACATATTTGTTTTTAGAGAAGAGCTGACAATTACACTAATTGTACTCACAGCGTGAAACTTTGTTTTTAAAGAAAAATTTGTCTACGTGTCATATGGAATAAATGCATGCTTTTTGTTTTGTTAGGTGTAAATTAAAGACATATTAATTGCTTTGTTCACTGTAACAATACAGAGATCTCCTCATGCAAGCACGACTAATTCTGACAGAGCCACATCACTTGGAAAGTGTGTGACACTCCAAGTGAAAATGGCAAGAATGAACTACCACTTCTCAGTGGTTAATATGGATGTGTTTGAATAGAATATTGTCACCTGGAAGGCAACATCCAGCAGCTGTTCCTCCTCTGTGGAATCCACTCGGATAAAGTAGCAACAACCAAGACAACTGGGTCAGACCCACAAGTCTGAGTTGTGTAACCTTCTCTGACTTCAGTTTGACTCAGTTTGGAAGTTTAACCACTTACAAACTCCACCAGACCTAAGGCTCAGCATTCTTTGCCTGGCCTTGTCCAAACTTTAAATGCTCCAGAAGCAGATACAGGAGATGTGAGGGTTTGCAATAGCAGGCACAGCCCTGCCCTGAGCATGGGGGGGGATATAACCATCCCTGAAAGTGCTGTCACATCATGTGCACCATGAGGAACCATCAAAGAAAACCACCCTCCTGATTCACCCTACTAAAAGTCTGTACTTGACAAGTAGCATGATTTATATTTTGTGATACTCTCACCCTCCGAACAAGGATTAAAATCAAACCAGTGGTTTAACCTCACAAAGCTACCCTTTTCCCTTACAAAGCTGAGTTTATCAGGCTTTTCTGCCTAGATCAGCAAGGCACTAAGCTTTCCATTCTTTGTGTTTGAAGCAGAGGAGCAGTGCTCTGAAAACAGGACTTCCATCCACTCTGTCACACACCTGCCCTACCCACGGTGTGACACCTGCCCTGCCCCCTGAGGAGTCTGCAAAGCAATGCAGATGAGCAAGACAAGAAATGCAGTGTGTGTTAGGGATAAATAATCACAGCAGCATGTCTTAATTCATCTGCCAGTCCCACAGAGGTGGGAAAGCAGGCTGGATAGGTACATTCACCTAGCTCTAATGTCAAGAGGACTTAGAGATGCTCTAATATACTCACAGCAGATCCTGAGAATCTGAACAAAATCATAGACAATGACTTTGCTTCTGTACTATTTAACATTTTCAGTAAGAGGAACATGATTTGCTGCTGTAACCCACCATGACACCAACATTGCTCATGGAACCTCACCAGCTTTACCCACTCACACGGTGTCACCACACATCTTTCAAAGGGGTGTTTGCCTGTTTTCTGATGCAAAACTCACTATCACTTAATGTGCAGGCTACTTCAGATGAAGTATCCCACCAGCCTAGGCCATTACCACAGAAATGTGCACCTTTCTGGTCATAACTTTTGGTTTTTCTTCTACTGTTTCCAGATCAAAAGCAAGAAGAACAGTGGGAGTTTGTCCTTTCTTTACTCCAACAGCTCCAATGAACACACTCCACACGGGTGGAATAGCTTTAAACTGAAAAAAGAGTAGCTATAAAGAAGAAATTCAGATATAAAGATCAGATATAAAAAAATATATATATATTCCCTCTGAGGATGGTGAGGCCCTGGCACAGGTTGCCCAGAGAAGCTGTGGCTGCCCCATCCCTGGAAGTGTTCAAGGCCAGGTTGGATGGGGCTTGGAGCAGCAACACAGCAAAAACCCAGGCCCTAAATTTTAATTTAATAGCTCCTATGGATTAGCACAAGCAAGGCAATGCTAACTCGTTTCTCTTGTCAAAAACAAAGCAAAACAAAAGCCTTTTATCTTTTAATCGATGTATGTAAAATATATATGACCAGAGCCCATGACAAAGATATCCTGTTACACCACCTCAAATGTGCTCTGCAGCAGTCATTTTCCTTACAGCACAAGATTCTCATACTGAAAAGATAAGAAATAAGTAGATTTGAACTTCTTGCCACTTTAGCAAATCCCTGCCTATATATTTAGAATTAATTTTTGATTTTTATACCTGTGTTACAGATTCATATTTGCCACCGAAGACCAGCTAAAAGCAGAGACTAGCTACGGATTTTACATACCAAGTTAATTAGCAATTCTTACCAAACAGAGTGTATCTTTTTGTCTCAGGGTTCAGCTTGGTCTCTATTAGACATATTTACGGGAAAAGTCAATGGATAAGACATTAGAGGCCAACCTCAAAGTCAGAATAAAGCAACCATAGACCTTAGAGAAGTGCGTTATTAGCCAAGAATTGGTTGGTTATTGATCTCGGTCTCTGTCTCTGGTCACAATAGCACTTACCCTAATTTTTCTAGTGTAAATATAAGTAAATTTGAATGGGTGTTGTTGAAACAATCTGTAAATCTACATTTTGTGGTTTATGTTGTAATTGTAGTTACGGGAAGGTTCAATATCTGGAGCATGGTAAGGAGACAAGGCTGTGGCATGGCAACCTCAGCTCTGCAAATATGTCCTGAAGCACTTTCTCAGAGGTTATTAAAATGACTGGAGCTATCATTCTGCTTAGAAGCAGAGAAACCACATGGGTACTCATAAGAAAGGAACTGAGAAAAAACACTGTAAAGAGAAATGTTATGCATTTAACTTCAGCTTTTCTTTTCACTGAGGTCAACCAGATAATTAAGCAAAACAGATATGCAGAGTTTCTTTACTTTTCTGCAGACAAACATTAATAAATTACTGCTTGTCTCAGCACTACCATGCTTTCCTTACTTTATTGTGCTTTTTCATTTAGTTTCATCTTTAAGATTTATTTGAAGATAATTTTCAACTTACTTCATGGCCTACTGCATAAGACCTCTCTTCTACTTGTCCTATTGGGAACACCTGTCTTGATCATACTTCTATAGGGTTAATGAGGGTTAATGACTGTTGTATTGCAGATTGATATTACCAAGCAAATTTCAAGTGGAAATACCAAAATAAGTGATAGCTGTATCTGCTGTAGCACTTTTTCTCCATTTAGGTTAACACTGAATGGACTATAACATATTGGTTTAAAAAACTGCACACACACTGCAACATGAAACTGGAATTTTCACTATGCTAAGTGCTGTTTCCTTCCAAAGTTCCCATTGTTGCTCAGAATCCATAAGGCTTTTATTCACATCACAACATATTGAGAGAGGCAAATCTCTGTCTACAGTTCAGCCATATCATAGAAAACAGGATTTAAAAGCGGGGTGGAACATTAACTTTGTTATTCCACTCCCTGCCAGGAGCAAAGGGAATGTCCTTTCCAGTTCCAGACCTGCCCTGCAATGTCTGTTCTCTCTGCCAGAACAAAACCAGAAACTACCCCTCGTCAAAAACATAAACTGAAGCCATCAGTTGCCTACAACTGAATACCACCACTACTTATCTAGTCTGGACAAAATTAAACCCTGTCTGAAACAGACTGAGTTAGAAACCAGAGCTATCTGTTTAACTGACACACGATATGTCTAAGTCAGCTCAGCGGTCTGTTTTCTGTTCCTGCACCACACTTTCCCCATTGACTTGATAATTTCCATCCTACTCACAACTTCCATGATCTGCTGAAGCTTTTGTTTAACTGGAGGCTGAATGTGCAGGAGACAGGGTTTTCCCAGCAGCTCCAAGTGGGACCTGAAAACTAGGTTTCACTTCAGGTAAAACATAACACAGATTCTCAGAGTCAAATTCAAAACTCAGCACTGCTGCCTATGTTTTCTCCTGCCAAGCTCATTTGTCTCAAACATAACTGCAATCTAATTAAAGGATTTCTCTTACAGGTGATCTGATATGACAGGGATGAACAATGGGAAGACCACCCAGACAATGTCACACCAGTGCCAGAGAAGAACCAGAAGCAAGTCTGCTTCACATTCTGAACACAAAACAGTCTTTCATTCCTCCCCACCTGCTTCCACAGAAACCACAACTAGAAACCACCAGCAGCAGCTGAAGTGGCTCAGGCTTGCATATGCATCTATCTCATCATTGCCTTAATGAAAATATTGCCTTAATGAAAAATTGCAGTGATATTTTAATTTGCTTTGAGTTGTGGGGCCTTATCACTGGCATAACGAGTTCTTCATTCCTTATCAATAGGCTATGCAGTTCCTTCAGCCCATAATGTAGGCAAGGAACAACTTCTGCATATCTTCAGCAGACTGTAAACCAGGTTGTAATGAGAAGATATCATGGTCCATGATGTGTGTGCAATTCCAACTTTGTACTATTAAAAAAAAAAAAAACAAGCAAACAAAACAAACCAAACAAACAAACCCCCAACCATAAAAAATTGCAACTTTAAGTGCATTCAACAACCCTCAAGGCCTCTCTGATTAGGCACTGAATTTTTTATCCATTTCCTTGCTATGAATGATTCAATGGAAGAACTGGTTTAAGAGAATTCTACCCCATTCTCCTGCTCTCCCTGCTGCTCTTCCTGCTATGCACTGGTTCATAAAGACCTAAACTCGTCCAGAAAAGACCAACAGTGATTTGAGCCATCAAAAGATTTGTAAGGTGGAACCTCACCTTGAGCAACTTTAAAGCTGAAGTAATTAGTGGCTGTTGTGCAGCTGAGCTAAAATACTTTGTAACTTCAGTGATCATCATTATTATTGTTCCTCTGCATCTTCCAGTGTAGTGAAAAGCCATCTGGTCTTGGGAACAGTTAATGCCAGTGAATCCAAGAGGAATGAAGGGGGCTTAATATCTCACAAATGGGGCTGTTAGTACCCAGAATATTCTATGGCATTGCATCACTAGCAGATATTGTTGACAAGTCACAAAATAGTATTTATATTTATTCATGCAATGCAAAGGCAGAACTCTTTCTCTGTCTGCATCTCTAATGGCTGTTAGGAGGCTATGGATGAGAATAATCACAAAACCTGAATGGAGATAATAAAACCAATAGTGTTCAAGTGCTGAAACAAAGAGAATCCCCAGTGGGGCAGTGATCTTCTGAATGACTCAAGTAGTTCTGCACAAGCCTTTGAATTTCACTTTGACATTTAAATGAAGAAAGGGAGAGAAAAGCACAGGCCAATTTCATTGATTGGTGTAACTCAGGAATCTAACATAAAAGCATTGGGATGACTCACAATACATACAACATCTGAAACCAAACTCCATTCTCTTCTATTCCCATTTCATTAAAATAACCTCCTGTTTTCTTCTGTCATAATATCTGGCTTGAAAAACCCGTGCAGGGGGTTAAAGCAGAGCTTTTTTTTACTGGAGCTCATTGGGAGGGGAGCTAGCTGCAGTGTCCTAATGCATTTCAATTTAGTTTTTTATAAAGACCATTTTCAGCTGAGAATTTACCATGCATCAATTATAAAAGTTCAAAAATTCACACCTTTCTCCCTGAAAATCAAAAAAAATTAGCCAAACCATACTGTTAGTCTACTCACATAAGGACAAATTCCGTCATCAACTCCTTTTCCAATCATGCAGCCAAGTTCAAATAAAACTATCCCAGCTCTTCAGAGGAAGTAACCTGTGTCACAGATAGGCAGTGCAACTTATTCCTGCCCTTCTCCTACACAGTTTGTGTAGGTGAAGCTGCACTGGTGAAGATGAAGCCGTAGCCTGAGTGGGTGTGCAGAGCCAGGCACGGTCTGGAGCCCATCTGGTCATGCTCTCAGTGCCACAGATAAACCACTGGACTGATTCTTTAGGGGCTTTTAGGACATAGCACAACAGATTGTAGACCAGGGACAGAACTTATTTAGTGAGGAATTTTCCCTACACAGCACATTCTTTGTTTTAATCTATTAAGTGTATATAGATTTGACTTCCACATATAGCAAATTCAAGAGCATTGCAGTCCTCCTGCATTAAGTCTGATACCCACCTTTTCTCCAGTAAAGTATGCACCTCCCCTTTCCAATACACAATACATCTGTATTTGGAATGCTTGTTTATGCTGTTTTACATGCAAACAACAGCACCTTCAATGGAAGGAACAGCCCATTCCTGCAGACCCGAGTCACCACAGTGCCTTGGTAATGTCTGTTGTTTAAAAAGTGACTTTTAGGCTCTGATACTAACTGCAGGATTGTTTCTCAGCAGACAATCCATCCAAAAGAGTGCACTGCATTAACTTATGGAAGGTCCAGACTATGAAAACATTACAGCAAATATCTTTGCTTTACTTTTTGACTGATAACCTTCATCATTAAAATTAATGCCAGCATAAAGTCAGAATTGTACCTATTAATACAACTCTAATTGATACTATAAGCAGCCAAAATCTCACTATGAATACAATCAATTCTGCACAGATCCTGTTCTTTATTGACTGTTGGGTTCATCGGGGATAATATGTTTTAGCATCATTTTTATTATTTTTCAGCAGTGATGCCACCATATAGGTCTGAGGCCCAGGGGTATTTGGCGATTTCATTTCGACTTCCTGTGACTTTCCCAACATACAGAACCAATATAGGAGGATGCTGTTAGTACACAGTCCCCTTGGGTAGCTAGTTATGAAACCTGAATTGCTGCACTTAAGCAAGCCTGTCAGAATGCTTGGCCTCCTAGACACCATGGCTCCGGCTCCATCTACAAAACTTTAAGTGGCACTAGCTAAAAGTATGGAAAAAACCCATATCCTGTCTTTGCATATATAGAACAACACTACTAATGGTGTTCTCTAAGAGTGTGTGTAGGCTGGGCAAGGAAAAATGGGGGTACTTTTCAGAGGAGAGCTCATTTCTTAGATTCATACAAAAACATAGCTGACGTTAGGGGTGGGCCAACTGAATTATAAAATAAGCTCATCTGTAAATTAACTCATCTTTGCAGATGAAATTACTCCAGATTTTTTTTTTTTTTATTTTTCATCTCTTTTGGAAAAATTCCTTATAACCTGCACGATTTCTGCAGAGGGTGTAATTTTGTACTTCTGCAAATCCTGCAAATTCTGCATTTGTACTTCTGCAAATCCTTATAGAAAGTTACAGTGGAATCATAAAGCAGTTACTGGAACAAAGGATTTCTGCTGGTCCTTTGAATTACACCCTTCAACAACACTGCAAGGGTGTAGCAAATTTTTCCAGTAGCAAATAACATTCTTTTCTTCCCAGTTCTTACCTCCTTAAACAAAGCACCAAAACACCAGCCAGCTGTTTTGAGCCCTGTTAATTAACGAAGCAAATTTTCAGAGGCGGCAGGACCTCAGCTGGGCCTGTCCCAAAGACATGTGGTCAGGAAACCACGAGAACAGGGTCAGCCTTGAGATGTTCCAGTTCTTGTTATTACTGAAAATTCAGAAGGCATAATGAAAACAATTGCTGTTATTACAATGATGGCTAAATGCAGGGCACTCATCACTGTGGCACCGAGCTGCCTCGACTGGAACCCGAATTGTCACTGCCCTCAGGAGATGGAAAACACACCAACCCTCCTGATCTGGGCTGCAGGGAGAGCCAGCTCCCAGAGCTCAGCTGATGATGAGATTCACACCTAGGTGTACCTACACAGGGAGCCAATTTCAAAGGCGTGGGCCTGCTAATGAGATTGCCCTGATGCCAGCATCTGCAAAGCTGTGCCCTCAGGAAGGGAGAGGGAGCTTTCCAGAGGAGCACAGGTTACCTGGTGGAACAGAGATGGTGCTGAGGCTCTCAGGAACAGTGTCAGGGATTCATTAATAACCATCAGCACACAGGCATTTCATCTTAGAATAAAAGTGCCTCCAGCTGCAAACAGTCATCCTGTGTTTTGGCCTAGTGCTGAGGCAGAGGAAAGCAGTACCAAGTGACTCAACCAAGCTTCCATTCTCTCTTCTGTGTTTTTGGAGATTTCACATTGAAGAACTGAGCTTATCAGTGCTGCTCAGACCATAATATCTGACACATCCGATTGCAGCACGCTGTGATAAGGCTACAGAGGAAGGAGATATTCAGAGTTTGATATCCATGCATTTTTAACAACTTTTAAAAATTATTATGAATGCACACACCACTTAGCAGACTCAACTGCTTGCCTTAAATCTTTATTAACTAAAAAAATACTTAACCACGTATTTTTTCCTTGCTACCCAAGAGCCAGTGACAAGCAAAGCACTAGAGCAAGCAGAATGTACTTGTTTGGGTCATTCTTCTCATGCCATGTCCCTCTTCTCAAAGTCCCCTCCTCGCTAATTTTCCATGATCCAGTAACCAAGTTGCCAAATTATTCTTAAATTTACACTTGCTTAATCAATAGCTCTATTAACATCTGTGGACCCATGAGTTTTAACATCATTTTCAACACTACTCCCATCAATAAATTTGACAAAACACATCCATGAGATGTTTTGGAAGTGTATTTTACAATCTACTGCCTCCAAACAATAAGTTTATAATTAGAAAAAAAACAAGTCTTTTTGAGAGATGCATGTGCACACACACACTTCAGGAGCTAGATAAATCTGAAAATTTAAGGACATGTAAAGTCAGATTTTCAGCTGGTACAAATCAGCACACTCTCCTAATTTATACTGGCTAAGGATTTGACCCTTAAAATATTTTCCTGACATTTTTGATAAAGAAAGAACATTACATTTCACTTTATAATTGGACCCTATAGTTAAAAATAGCCAGATTCTTTCCTGATTAAAGAGACAGGAAGATATAAACCAGATTTATTGTCTATTAGATTTTATGTTCCATTTTCTCTTGTCACAAGAGAAGTAATTTTGTGTATATAGCCTGTCCAGAACAAAGTCATTTGTTCTCTCAGATACACTAATTCAAGCATAAATACATAGATCCATATTAATAAGCCACACCTCCCCCATTCATACAGTTAGGGATCCTGCCTAAATGTTTTCACATCCCCTGGATTTGCTCTGTTCTGTGCTGAAGTTCTGACTGAAGTGATCTTTACTTTTTCCCAATGAAGTCAATACCCAACTGTAAAATACTTGTGAAAAAGATTATTTTATGCAGTTAGGTTTGATTAAAATACTTAACAATATATTATAGAGATATATATAGATAGATTTTTTTTTTAATGCTTTCACTAAAGTCAAAAGATACATTTTCTCTTTTTTGGGGGGTGAAAACTCCTTTTTATTTCCTTTGGTGCACATGTGGGGAAGAATCCCATCCAGCTTTACGAATAATGACAGCCAAAATGAATTACAAGTTGGTCTTAACAAACATGTTCTCAAATACATTACCCCACTCCTCACTCAGCCCTCTGTGTAAGTGCTAAGTGGTGGCAGGCAGCAGCAGCCCTGCCTGCAATCTCTGTAATTAAACATTCAAACACAGGCCTGCATCTCTGCAAATGGGCCCCCCAACTTCCCTTTGCTGAGCACTTTCTTCAGAAGGAAATCTCACACAGCTGTTGGAAGAACACTGCATGACATCTGCAAAATGTCTATTGTACAGACCAGGGTAAAACACCAACAAGCTGGATCTGACCACTAATTGAAGCCATTGTTTAGGAAAATTACTCGCGTGTGGTCTAACAACTCATCTGAAATTAGCGATTGCTGCAAATGAAAAAGCAGAATCACACACCACCCCCCATCCCCCACCTCTTCCCAAAGGGAATTGTGCTAGAAACAAACATTTACCATCACATACAAATATAATGCTGGTTTATGTTGTGTATTTTTTTTTTTTTGGTGTGTTTTTTAACTGCATCAGATGCCAGTGAGCTGAATTCCAATGCATATTACTGATACTGTCAACAAATATTAAATAGTTTTGGGTTTTTTTTGGTGAGATAATCAGAAATGCGCCCCTCTTTCTGTTTTCTACCCAGTATGTTTAAATAGAACAAGCCATTTGTAGCTTACTGTCTATCTTACACCTTATTTACACTGAATTTTTATCTTCCACTGCATCTTATTTTTTGTTGGCATTCCCCACCATGCAGTTTACATGGTGATGAAGAAATAGCCTTGCAGGCATTGAAAAAGAGATACAACATGTTAAGACATAATTCCCTGCAGGGCATTCGAGGCTGAATTTGCTGTCACAATGAGTCCAAGCTTCCATAACTATCCGTGTTTTATGTGGATTTGAAACATAAAATTAGATTCATCTTAATCTTCTGAAACAGCAATCTTCCCATGAAAGCTGATAGACAACAGCATATGAAAATGATAAGAGAGAGAGAGAGAGGACAGAGGGAAGACAAGAACTGAATAAAATGAGATGCTGCACTGTTCTAGTAAAGGAAGTGAAGTTCCCTTATGGGTAATAATATATCATGAAAACTTTGCTGAAAGGGATTGAGCTGCTGCCAAATTCCTTGTTTACACACAAGCCATCCCCACCGAGGCTCCTCGGCGAGCAGCGAGGCAGCGCCAGGACAGAAATCCCGGCTGTGCGGGGCAAGGCTTGGGACACGTGAGCTGCACCCGTGAGCAAGGTCAGATTTATGGACATGGCCTCCTTCACCTAGGCAGGGACACAGAACCAAGCCAGGAGAGCTAAAGTGCAAAACAATAAATATTAACTTTCTTTGCTCAGTCCAATAGCAGAGCTTAAGGAATATACTGCCCTAGTTTTCTGGGATCAGGCTTTGCAGCTGGAGAAACTTCAATTTTTATTTTTTTTTTTCCCCCTTGAGGGGCTTCAGATTTGCCAGCTTTGTCATATACTTCTCCTGCAATTGGGCACTTGACTGGTTTTAAAAAAGTTTTCCAGAGTCAAAACTATGTTCTTATTTGTATTCTTCACACTTAAATATGCAAAGAAGAACATTTTCCTGCATGTAGCTAAAAAAAAATAAAAACAATCACAAAAGCTGAAAAAGAGAAAAAAAATGTAGTGGTTTGAAGATTCAAGCTGACAAAGGAAACAGACTAATTGAAATCTTCCCAAATAATATGGGACTAGATTGTAACTCTTTTTATACTTAATTTAAATCATCTGCAGGTTGTTCTTTTAGTGCAATTACTTCAGACTTACACTGGCATGAATACAGCCTTATTTTTTTTTTCTCTCAAAATCAATGAAACACACAGAATAAATTTTTCAAAGGGCTCAAATTCATTAATTTTCTTGCTTCACTCATCTACCTCACTGCTGTTTAAAACATCAAATATTCTGTGCATTCTCACAGTAATCAATTACTGACTTGCACTTTTCAGCTATGTACTGTTCTAAATTTTATAGCGAGAAAAGTAAGAACTACCTAATATAGGTATTAGAACACAAATAATAATTTCCACAACTATCACACTGGCTACATTTCACATATTTTTGGTAACACAGTCCTAAAACTGAGTTTTCTGTGACATCACTTTTTCTATTGTTTGTTTAATTAAGAATGCCAAATCCAGTACCATATTTGGCCTAATCGCCTTTCCTGCAAATAAGGCAGATAAACTTATTTTCCAGTGTTTTTGGTGTAGTTAAATAAAACAAACCCAGGAAAGCCCACTTAGGGATGCTCTAAACTTTGACTTCTTGACTTTCACAGAAATAGTTTGCGTGGAATTGAAAATCAAACACAAGGTGTTTGGCTGGTTGGGTTTATGAGCCTGACACTGATTGTCCACCCAGCTGTGGCTCCCTGGATGATGTTGCAGTGACAGGGACAAGATATGAACACATACTTGCCATGGGCCAGATCTGGCCACATCAGTGTGACAGGAAAAGCTGCCACTTATTTGGGAATCCAATCTCTTTCTGACGTGATATTTTCAGCAGAATATTTATGCCCACTACCATGCTGTCCTACTTCACTTCCCTTTGATACAACTCCAGTAAAAAAAGACTGGAGGTGAGAATCCTTTTTCCTCTCCAGGCCATGAGCTGACAACTCTTTTTCCTCTCCAGCAAGCAGATTCTTTGGTTATCACTGAAATCCTTGCACTGCTACAATCTTTCCAACTCCACCACACAAGTTAAATGGAGCACCAGCAGCTGCTTTCCTGCATCTCCCCTGCCTTCCTAAGCCAGGATCAGTCACATCCTTAGGAAGCAGTGCCTTGTGGTCAGGAAGCCTCACATCCCTTCTCCCCCTCTTTTCACACTCACACAAGTCCCAGAGAACAAGGGACAGGGAGATAATATTCATGTCCACAGCAAACATCTCGACCTGGAAGTGGAACATATATAAGTATAAGCAGAAGTACAGAACAACATTTAATGCTCTGTTTTCAGAAGGAGAAAAAATAAACTCAACTCATCAACTAAATAAGGAATAATTGGTGAAATGATTATGCATAAAACACAAGGAGGCACTCCTCTAGGTAATCAGTTCTGCTGACTATTTCTCCTGGCTATTCTATTTGATATTCTCCATATCTAAGTTCTGCAGCCTCAGACCCAAAACTGTAATGAAATGCAGTGCTTGATTATTAACTGCTGCTATCCTAAGATCCCAAAGGAAGGAAATACTTCATTTAATTGTGTTTATGTTAGCCCACAATACATGCAGGGAAAGAGAGGCTGGCATAGGTATGCTGCAGGAGTCTTTATACACCACTTGCAGTGCTTTGGGTTTTTTTAGATCGGATTTCAGAGAATAAAATCAGCTAACAATATTTTCCTAGGAGATTTCAGCTTAGCTGTAGGGATAATACAGTACTACATTTCATTAAAGTTACAGGTTCATCAAATGCTGACTGCACCACTCTATGATCTTTATTGGGGCCATATCATCAAAATAATTAGAACTGATCAAAATGGGTGAGGTAGAGTGAAGACGGGTATGAAATTTTACATTTTCATAAATGCTTTTCTTTTTCATCAAGGTAAGTCAGCTACACTATGTAAGTATTAACACTATAATGTGGAATATGCGAATAAGAAATATTTAATTCAGTAAAAATAATGCATATGAAAATAGTTTCCTGTTACTATGTTAAGCAGCCTTTAACTGAACTCAGAATTCTTGCTCTTACAGTTTGGTTTTGTGTTCCGGGAAAAAAATAAGGAGTACTGAACACTACAGCAAGATCTAAAACTTATCTGGAGGAAATCCAGATTGATTGGTGTGAACTGGCTTTTTCATTTTTCAGAGTTGTGTCTTTTTGGTTTTCTGTTCCTACAAACTTTACCACAAATTATTAAGGTGTATTTTAAGTCTTCTGTAATGAGAAGAACTGGAAAAAAAAAACAAACAAAATATTCTCTATTTGTGCACACTTGTCATATGAAAACTGAAATCTGAAAATTCAGCACTGTTTTAGAAAAGTGAATTTCAATACAAACTCATCTAGTCTGATTTCCTCTCCAAGGTAAATACTGAAATATCTTCCTAAAAAAACCCTTTAGCATACTCTGCACATAAAATTTCATTTCAAGGGCAACAAATCGATAAGATTAAGAGATCTCTAAGCATTTATTTTCTGTTTCATTTTTAGTCTGCACTAAATTTGACATAGCAAATATGAAATTCTGGGTTCTTCTGGAGGAACCAAAGCACTTGGAAATCTCTTTCACTGTTTTTAGACTCTCTAAATTTTCACCAAACAAACCCCAAATCAACTTGTCTTCTAATTTCTCCTTCCTTTAGTTTCCAGAATGAATATGGACTGGTTTTCCAAATTACACAGAAAATAGTGCAAAGCTAATATTTCTGGAGATTTCAGTCTTAAAAAACCCTATACCTGACATCTTCAGGAGACTCTAAAATGTATGAACACTCTAAAATTAGTAAAATCTCTAAAATGGATGAAGATTTAAGACCAATCTGGGCAGTTTAAAACTTATACATGTGGACACCATGCAAAATAGATGTTTTCATAAGCTTCTGTGAAAACCTTACTGGATTTAACCACAACTTGCTTTGCATTTTAAGTGTTGCCCAGACAAGAATATAAAAGTGAAGGTAAGTTTTACACAAAAGAATTTATGGATTTGGTACAGCTCATGCAGCTTGCTTTGTTAGTCAGGATGATTGTTCTCTTTTTCTCAGAGATATACATAGAAAGAACTGGAGTAAGTGACCTCAAAAAAGAAACATTTAACCTTATCCTTGATGTAAACATCTCACACTGATAGCCCGATGTAGGTAAAGGAAAACATGGCAATTTACCAGAACAAGGTCAAAACCACAATAAGGTAGATGTTTCCTTTTTAAGGTTAACTTCTAAGGGGATTAAAGCATTCCATTCCAACATAAATAACAAAATGGCACATACTACAAAGGTTTGCCTCTTAAAAATCAAGCAGAGCAGTTGCTGTAATTGATCAGTTTTGAAAGAGAAAGGTGTGCCCAGTTGTAAACTGTTCTAAAAGGTATGTCACTTATATTTGGAATTAATTAAGTCATGAACCATAGCACCATAGGTGTGTAAATGTTGTTTGTTTCTCAATCATATGTGAACATGATACAGTACACATAGGTACACATTTCTACATTTCTAAAGGGGAAAGGTTAAGCATATACACAACAGGCATAACAAAACTGTGTTCTAGATATTCCTCTATTAATGCATTAGAAAACTTTAGAATCACTAAAGGAAAATAGAACTATGACCACCCTTGGAAAATGAGTGTGTCATATGAATTGTTAATAGGCAGTACCCCAAGCACATGTGAGGTATTATAATATAGCACATATTGAAGAAGCCTATTGCACACAGAAATTACCAGAGAACACTTAATTTTTGCATTCCACATTTATGCAATTAATTAGAGAACACTTAACATTCTCTCTGACTTCAAGCTCTGCATGATCATGTTTGATCATGAGGGAATTTGAAATCATTTATGTAGCCTAGATTTAAGTATGAGAAGAAACAGAGATGGTGATGGTTAGAAAAGGAAGAATGAATACATTAAGTGCAGGCCAAGCTACAGAAAAATAAGAAAGCCAATAAAGACACAATTTACTCATGAAAAGGGATGTTGATACATATTTTAAAAATCCAAAAAGGCATTTTATTTATATAGGAAATATGCAGAGTTATATATTAGGAGACTTTGCTGCATCAGAGAAGAAGGTATAAATGGTGAACAAATTTCAGAGATGTGCTGACTATTTAAAATAGTTGGTGATACACCACAACAGCACTGAATTCAGCACAGGTTTTGTGGGTTTGGACAATGTTTTTAAGTACATCTCCCTGCTCTGGGATTTGGGGAGAAATGCCCATATTCCTACCTGTCAAACACATACAAAGCTATGGTTAGAGGGGTCACAGCATCTGCAGTTTGTCTGAATTTGTTCGCCAGCCATCACGAGCTCCTGGTATCAGGCTGACTTTCCCTCCAATGTTTGTGGCACCATCCCTTACCCACCTTCCCTCAGGATTCTTTCCCTAGGACCTTACAGAGGCGTGCAGTGGGTGCCTCAGGCAGCCAGAGCTGTCTCTGCTGCCCCAGAGCTCGGTACCCCTGGTGTATCCATCGACCAGGTGAGTCCCCTTGCAGGCAGAGCCCGAGCCTGGCACTCAATGAAGATCTTTAATATGCAAGTTCACTGTCCAGAGGGAACTGAGGGAGACATTTAAGGCCATGGTTTAAAGTCTGATTTTAAGAGACTAATGAGGACTCATTTTAAAAGGTGCTCAGAGCCCCCACAACAGTCCCAAACCACATCAAAAGAACCTGTTTCTAACTGAGCTACAATGGACATTACAATACAGATATTTCTAACCCTGCTGCTGTACTGAACTCCTCACCCCCTACAGGTACTTGGTGCCATCTTCCCTCGTATCCTTTTGGACACTCAATGCAATCCAGAGTGGATCTTGGCATTTCCACCAGGATCACTCACTTGAAAGCTAAATAGTCCCAGTGCTCAGAAAGGAACTGGACAGGGATGATTCAAATGATGGTAATGGCCACATTTAGAAACATTATTGTAATTAATCTTTCTTTCAATCCCCAAATAAATAGTCTGGATCAAATCCTCCACTAGGCTAGACTGAGGAAGTGATATCAATTTCCACTGGCCCAGAATGCTTGTAATCAAATATATCCATTTATTATCTGTGACAAGGTTGGAAATGTTAGGCAAATTACTTTATTATTCTGCAAAAATACCAGTTTGTCATTAGTATTAGCCTGTGTCTTTAAAATTGGAATTATAAGCAGCTTCTTCATCTTACTACATCATGCCATAATCTGAAGTGACCTATTAGGAGATGTAATATTTAAGGTCTTTTAGCTGGTACCTCTACATCCTGATTATCCTTTAGAAATTAAATGCCTTCAATATACATTTGTAAGAGAGACTAACAATTTCCTGCCACTCGAAGGATGAAGATGGTAAATGATGGCTGGGGTGGGGGCGGGTTGGTTGTTTTGATGCTGCCAGGCAGGCTGATAACTTTATATTCTGCGTCCATGGCTCAATGACCCACAAATCTCCTTTGATATGCCAGGCAGCAGAGAGAACCAAGCTGAACGGATCAGGAGGAAAGTGAAAACGCTTCAGCAAGGGGCCCCCGATGAAGCCATCATGTGACAGGAATCCTAAGACTCTGCTATGGAGGGGAGAGGCGAGAGCGGGAGAGAAAGGGAAAAAAAGGGAATAGGGCATTGTGGTGGCACAGGCTGATAGAGACGTCAGAGACGCTTCAGTAATCTCACGACGCTTTGGCCCAGTGAGGGGGCAAACGAGGCCCATATTCAGCACGGCGTGACGGGTAGGACCACCCCGAAAAAGCTGCGAGGGGGCAGGCACTTGGACAAATCAAAGCAGAAGAAAGTAATTTTCGATAAATTAAAGAAATCTCCATGGAAATTAGCATGAAACATTTTCTAATCTCCCGCTTTTCACTGCCGACAAGGGTCACTGGTTTAACTTCTCTCTCTTATTTTATTATTCCCCAGCCACATTCCTCTGCTTTTTTATATCCTTCAATTTTTACTACCTCTTTTTCTTCCAGTCTATCATTTTTAGCCTTTCTTATAGCAGCTTCTTAACCCTTTTAGGACTTCTCCCAGTAAATATTCTGGAGAATTAACTGATCCATTAGAGTTTAAAGGACATACTCCAAAGCAGTTGCCTTTTCTATCTGCAGTATTTCGTCTACCAACTACGCCGTCATTTTAACTGTGATCAAAGCCAAGCATTTCCTCCCCAGTAAAACCTGAAAAAGACTGCTTTCCACAATCTCCTTTACACACAGACTGCTGACGCTGCTAAATACCAGCTGCAAATGCACTGCCAGAGGTAAACACTGCTAAGTCACAGCATTATGACTTTATGATTTTTAATTTTAATATAAGAAATGGATTCTTTTTGCTGCGGTTCTGGTTTTGCCGACACGAAAGTGTCAGATTAGCACCTCTTCTTTCTCACCTTTGTTCCAGGAGGTCAAACTTGGAAGTCTGTTTTAAATTAAGATGGATTAGGAATATTAAATACTGAGTTGTTTTTTTTTTTAATAAATATGAAATAGCAATGAGGTTGCTTGATAAAAAGATAATGCCAGTGTGCTCGGGAAGAATATTCAGAGAAGGAGATACCTGACTTCTGACTATTGTAACTTTCTGCTTGCAGACACAAAAACCAATAAAACTTCAGTGATCTGGGATCCATGACTTATGATATGGAGACAGAAAACATGAACAAAATCAGCATGATTAGAATGACGATTTTCACAAAGAATGGTAGTTCAGCTTCATTTCTGAAATAAATAATTGTAGTTCATCCTGCATCACTCAAAGAGCCACGGTCAAATTTACTATTTTCCATATTTATTTAAAATATAGACAATTTATGCCATACAATAAATCCATGTTTATAGTCTCCAAGGAACATAGACTTCTGAGACCTCTTTCAGTAGATTAAATTTCTAAAGATATCTAAATATATTGGTGTGTGAAGAGGAGAATCTTTATATAATGATAAATAGTAATTACAAGCTTAATTAATTATTGGGCTCTTTGTTTAGTTTTGGGGGGGTTTTTTTGCCACTTGTAGATGCTTTTGGATCTGAGGAGGGATCTCCACAAGTTTCACAGTAGGTCACAGAAGTATCTTCCCTGAAATGGTTTCTATAAAAAGTGGTCCAAATATGTCATTTGCTATCACTTAGGAAAGGAGCTCTATGGAGAATGATAACTGGTACAGTTTCTATCAGTTTTACTACTTGCACGAGCAGTGTGCTACATGTCTCTCATTTTCTTGAACAAGACAGATGCCTCTGGTGTGAAAAATACAGATGTTGGAGTATGCAGCAGACAACTATGGTTTATCAAAAATACACTACTGGCACTGACTGATGTCAGACTTAATCATTCAGCATCCTAGCAGGAGCGAGTGAATTATTGGGTCTTAGTCATGTGTGGTTTATGTTTAAAAAGTAATACGTCATCTTGTTTCTTCTTTACAGGGGTTGGAAACTATTGAGCAGACAGCAATGCCTGGGGCTATAGGTAAAAAGCTGAACAGAACCCAGAAATGAAGGTGCATGACAAGGAGCAGAGGCATGGACAAGTATCCATGTTTTTTCTGAAAGAAATGTCAATGAAGGGCACAAAGAAAAAAAAAAAATCAGCATTAGAAAGATTGCTCTGAGCAGGGGTGGGGGAATGGAGGAGCCTATGCGCACTTGATAAAAACATTTCCATATTTAATCTCAACCAAATATACACAACTTAATTTTGTGCTTAAATATATGCACAGTTTAACAAACAGATTCTTAATTTATTCACTGCTTATCATATTTTAGATGATGTTTAAACAACACTGCACTCACACATACACACAAGCATAGGGAAGCCTGGTTTATTAGGCAAGAAGAATTCACCTGTGCACAGAAATTATTTCTCATCAACTATTTGTTTTGAGAACCAATACAACCAAAGTGTTGGGTGCAACCCACTCTCACTTGAGTTTGTCAAAAGAGCCCTTACAAATCTTTTCAGTCCTTTTGTACACTCCCCTTCAGCTACAGCATTAAAAGTTTCTGAGTAGGTATCAATGAAAATCAAGTGAATCTAAATACACTGAGACAGTTCCCTGATATCTAGCATGAGACAACACTCAGTGATCTAAATAGCATGATTTTAAGTTGCTTTAGGAAACAATTAAGGTGATATTTCAAGGAGGAAAAGAATGAAAGATCTTTTCCTTTAAATAGGAAAACTGCTACACCAAAAACTTGAACAACTAGGAGGTCATGTCTCTTTCAAACATCACCCCAGTCCTGAAGCTATTGTTTATATGAGCACAAGTCAAGTCTGACAAGTCAGCTAAAGGTTTATCCCATGCAATATTCCATGGGGTGGCTGTGATCTGCTCACACCTTTAGCAGGAAGCAGAAATGAGGAGGAGATGTGTGACTCATTAGCTGGGGCACGCTGCCCCTTCCAGCCCTACACCATTACTGCCAACTGCCTGTGATTACCCCGCCAGGATCTGGAGAAAGGTGTTTGTCAGACCATAACAAGCAATGCCTTTATCATATGAACTCTTTTTTTCTCAGACTTTTCCCATCAAGAAATACAATTTCAGAGTTAATGTTAGTTAGCCAGTTATGGGAAGTCAGGCTGTCATCCAAAATTCATGTGATACATTTTCTCCTGAATTATCTTCCTCCGTGAACTTATGATTAGGTAAACAGCATAATGCACAGAGGAAAAAGTGTATTAATCTGACTATTGCTTCTTCTCTCCCATTAATGGTGGATTTAAGTTGCCAGAATCCATAAATGCAACAGCTTCCTTTAAAAGCAGTAAAATAATTTTCCTGTATAAATGGAGACTTTCAGATCATTATTGGGAAACTGACATATTCTGCACAGAAATAGGTCTCCTCTGGACATCAACATATACCAACTACAAAATGTGAAGTCAAGCCATTTAGCATTTATTTCAGCAGAAATGACTTGCCTCCTAATTGAAGAGCTTTAGTCAGGGGGAAAAAAATAACCATCTTCAAGCATTTTCACTGAACTGGTATTAGGATGTGCATTACAGTGGTGTCTGAGACCACAAGTCACAGACCAAAGGTTCTTTAGGCAGGTTCTGCCTAATCCTACCAAGTCTCAAGCTCACAAGGACTGGTACTTAAGGGGTGAGATTCTTTGCCTCTCGGTGGATCAAATCCAAATATTAGACAAATATAGCCCAGAACTCACTGCACTGAAGATCTGCAAATCTGGGACCTGATCGGGCAAATTTTGCGCCAAGAAAAAGCATCAGTATGAACATAAGCACATGCCACAGATCCTTCTTGTCCTGCTTGAGCACTGAGCCCAAGCTCATGAGGGAAGATTAAGAGGAAGTAAAATGCAGAGTTTGGAGAGGCAATCCATGGGAGAAGTCTGCAAGCAGGTGACTGATATGCACATCAAGCAAAGACATAGGGGTTTTTTGGTTTGGACTTTTTAGTTTGTCATTTTTAGGGGCTTCAGGAGTAATACACAGAAGTTAGGGAAGTTTGTGGGATATATGGTGTTTCCTACAGGTCGGTATCACTGACAGTTTAGTTATAACAACTTTAACCAAGTTATCGTTAAACTAACCAAAGTTTTAAAAAATGCATAGAGACTTGCAAGGAAGAACTACATTGAGGAGAAGGTGAAGGATACAGCCCTTTTAGTTTACTTCCTATACAGTGGTATTTAGATTGACCAGGACCCAGGTAAGAATTTAGGGCATGAAATAAATTCTACAGCATTCTGTGACATACCCAATCTCAAGATGATACATCCTTGTCAGAGGCAAAACTTATCCACAAATGACAAAAAATACCAAAAGCATTCAAAATTCCTTATCATGAAACCTAATTGCCTAATTCAACAGGGCAGTGTCATAAATTTCTCTTGCACTTAAAGAGTCTCATCACTTACGATTTAATAATGAAAGAGAGAAATTAAATGTTATTCTTGTATTAAAAGATCCATTTACATAAATGCTTCTCTTAATATGTGCAAATTTTGAGAAGTCATTTCAAGTGTCACTGTCCTCAGTAGACAGATGGACAGGTTTACAGCAGAAAATGTCTAGAACTAGGGATCACCTTTACTATGTGATGTTTTCACCCCCTGAGGCTCATTATTCAAAGACTAGAAAGAAAGTCTTGCCATCAAATGATTTTGACAAGGTTTCACCTATTATTTTTATCTTCTGGGGCATGAATTTGTATTTTAGACCAAACAAATACCTAAAGTCTACAATTAGTATTTGAAGATGTATCTATCCATGCACTCATATATATTTAGCATTTTTCAGTGATATTGGTAATAAAACATGGGCAGAACCTTTTCCACTTTGACAAGTAACAGGTGGAACATGAAAGTACATTTCAACTTCCCAGTCTAGTTCACACTGGCCATGCTGGCATTGCTTTCAGTCTGCTGACCTCTGCTCATTCCAGCACTCTGGAATTATCAGAGCATTATTATAGATGGAATTATTACAGCATTATCCAAGTCCTCCACCACATCCCCTTGACAGGGATTTACCTGGACTCAGCTGCTGAGGTTGTGGGGATTACCACAGGAACACAAGGAACACAGCGGTGTGCAATAAGAAGAGCATGAAATACCAGGGACTGAATCAGTCCCTTTTCCTTGGCACACAAACCACTTGCATCTGTAACTCAGACTAACAATTAGGGAGAAGTGTAAAATTGCAGAACTGACGTCCTTCTGTTTGAACAGAAGGTTCCTACACAACAATGAAATCAAATTCTGCAGGGGGAAATGTTACTCAAGAAGAAGGAAGAGCAAGAACTCAAAACTTCTGACTCATTTTTGACTCCTACAGAGTCAGAGCTGGTCATAGGGACCACAACTAGCAGAAGTGTGAGAAAGGGATGGGGAGATGAGAGAGAGGGATGAGGAAGGGACACACAGATTTCAAATTGGATGGATGGGAATCACTCTACATAAGCAGATCTTGGAAAGAGTTTTCGAAACCAAATTAATTTGCTGAACTAAATCTATTACCAAACTGTGATTCTATTCAGTTACATCAGTATTAATCAGCACTAACTCCACTGAGTGGTAGTTTTCAACTAGTCCATAACTATTACGAGCAAAGTGAACTCTGTGTGTAAACACAGTGAAGTGCTAAATGCATTTGTAGATAATTAAACCATAATTATACTACCTACACCAGCAAAGAAAAATTATTGCTATAGTGAAAGGTTACTTAGACTTTTCTTTCCTGTTTTGACAAATTAAGAAGAAATGTAACATTCACATTCAAAATACAAATATCACTATCCAAACCCCATCATTTTTTCTTATCCAGAGGACACAGAGGTACAGACAATTAGCAAACAGGTCCCAGAGAACACTTCATGATAGAAGAATATTCATATTCAATCAGTGTATGAACTGTAAATATTCATCTACCTGCTTGTTAATCATTTTGGTATATCATTTTACAGTACCCATTTTGAACAGATGATGGGATCAGTTTTACAAACACCTAAGGAGAAAAAGCAAAATAGAAAGTTATTCTCACTATTCTAAGTAGCTTGCTCTGGCACTGGTCAGTGTTACAAAGGATGTTCACATAGATGGTTATCACAGGACTGTTCAAAGCTGAGCAAAGGCTGCTCTGCCCAACTGTGCACAAATACTCTTGTTGAAATCTATCTAGGGTCGTGTTCCCAAAGCTGAGCTTCTTCAGGGAAACTAAAGAGGTGTTACCCCTTTCATCACAGCATGGTCTGGGAACACTTCAGCTCTGCTGTCCTTTTCTGTGTCACACACAGGAGACACTGCACATTTTTGGGCAGTCCTGTGCAGCAAAACCTGCTTGATGTCCCTTCCCTTGGTACCTTCCCATCCCCTGCACACAAGGTCAGTTCTCAAGGTCACTCTCCACGTGTCCTCTCTCTCCCTTTCCCTTGTCTTCAACACACATTCTACTATGAGCAACCTTTCTGCCACTGCCTCCACTGCAGCCACAGCTCCAGCACAGGGGGTCTGTTCACTGGGGGTTGCAGAATCCACTCCATCTTTCCAGGAGCAGGATGAGGAGGAGCAGTAGTGACAGACCACTGGCTCGGGCCCCGGGCCGTGTGTGTACATTCACATCTCCCACTGCTCCCAGACTTCCCTATTAGTTACACCAGAGCCTCCAGCCCTCTGAGCTCTGGGAGCTGGCAGGAACGCTGTCTCTGGGCTCCCCTGGGAGCAGCAAACCCCACTGCTCTGCAGGGCACAACTAATGGGGGAGCTGGGAGCAGAGTGGGTCTCCAGCAGCTGGGCTGTGCTGACAGCTCGCCACCTGATCTCCCTGCACGGGAGGAGCTGCAGGGCACCAGGAACAGGGAGCTGGGGGCACCTTGGCAGGGGAGATTGATGTGATCTGATCTGAACCTGAAAAATGGCCAGTTTGGTTCAGGCAAGGCTGGTGAAGGGAGGTTTTAATGTATGCTAGCCCAAAAATGGCCTGTTTAGATAACATATACTACAAGTTGAGAAGTAATTCAGCCTGGCTAATAGCTTTAGGGATGTGTTTGAAGATCGAGGATGCATCACACAAGACAGCTTTTTGGTTCACAAGCAGATACAGAGCTTTTACACAGAGAGTCACAGCACACTGCTTCCTTTTTTTCCACACAGCTTATGATAAATAAAAACCAAAAAACTCAACAAATGCTGGGGAGGAGCGTGAAAAATTACTCCTAGATTTGTTTAAAAAATGAACCAGACAAGAATTTACGAGCCTGTACTTCCCCAACTAGAAGACAGGTACAATTTAGGAGTACACCCATGGAATATGTGGCTGCAGACTATGATCAGCACGTTGTGACAGTACCATGAGTTTAACTGGAACAAGCCAGCCTGACCCTAACACGGGGATTTCACACAACACAACCAGGCACAGAGAGATTCCTAAAGACCCCAGTGCACACCAGGGCTCTGAGAGGTAAGGGTTAGCTACTGCCTAAACAGAAAGTGCCTAAGTCACCCCTTAAGACCTTAAGAAAATTAGATTAGAGCAATCCAGGTCTGCAAGGGTCACTTGATTACTTCAAAACTTACCAGTGACTTTTCCCTCTTTCATTTTCACTAGGTTTTCATGACTCCTGACATTTTTACCATGACAAAATTACAGTCATGACATGCACATCCAGCAGGCAGGCAGGTCAGGAGACACCTTTGTGGATCCACGGTATCTGTTTGACACTCACACGCCTCTGTTCTACAAACAATCAGGCATGATTTTGTGCCACAAGGAACAGTCAGTAAATCTCCCCTTTGCCTTCAGCTCTCCTCAAAGGAAACAAGAGAACATACCCCTGCTTTTGCCTCTTGCCCTTCCTTGAGCAGTTCACTGCTTTTTCTAGCTCAACACATGGCTTTTCTCTCTAGCTGTAATAACACGGTGCTTTGTGTTTTAATTTATTTCATGCACAACAAGCATAGTAAATTGCAGGAATAACAAATATCCACTAGAATTCCAAGGCAACAGCCTAGCTGAAATACCAATCTCCCAACTTCAGCAGCCTCTGCAGATGCCTGATGCACTTTCCCCCTGCTTGTTCAGCATCTCAAAGTGGGGCTATCTGAAAGCAACAGAAGGAGCCTACTCACCTCCCAGTTCTGGATTTATTTTTATCTCTGATTATGGACATGTGGTGTTACAATCTGCAGCAACTGGGGTGCAGGGGCAGCAAGGAACAGGAGTGTGGTGTGTGTCATCCAGCATTGCTCACTGATCTCACTCTCCTCTAGGCAACAGCAGCAAAAGTGCAAGGTCACTCACGAGGAATATTTCCCTTTTAGGTTTGAGTGTATCAGAATGAGGATGTACAGGGGTAGGGAATGAATTCCCCACTGGAGCTGGGCAGAAGAATGCAAATCTTACTTTCCATTGAAACATGAGCTGGAGGAGTGGGAAAGTAGGACACCACAGCACAGCCTGTGGCTCTCTCACCTCTGCCCCACATGAGGTCTGACAGACATATATTTTTTTAATCTACAACCAATTCTGCTACTATAGTAGGAAGGCTCAGGTATACCAAGGTTTCTGGGGATTATTTGTTCATTTTCATATATTCATGATCTATTGCCTTAAATATTGTGCTTAGCCACAGTGCCAACAAATTGGGGAAGGTAACTGAAAACTTCTAATTTTGTTCCACAAAACAATATTAAGTAAGTTTTTACAGACAGCTTCAAGAACAAGTGAGGTTCATTGTTCCTACTAACTCACAGTGCACTTAACTCCTTAAAAAGAACTGACAGAGCACTGCAAGCACGAGAGAGTGACTTTCATCTTGGCAAGAAATATCTCCATACACAGACTGTCAAAAAATAATAGGAAGAATAAAATAAAAGAACTGGAATAGGGCCGATCTTTGAGAGGGGGAGGGGGTATATCTTCACTTGAGAGAAATATTTTCTGCCTTGACTTATGTTCTGCCCAGTTTCTCACCAGGGCAAAAATCACAGAAAAAGTGATATACATTAATTAAATACCTATCCCCCACCCCAAGGGCACAGAGCCTCACAGCAGCAGGCTGGGAGATGTTGGGCACAATGATTCAGTGGGTGACAAGTGTGTCACCCTTTGCCTTTCCAGCCATGAACCCAAACCAACCTCAGCCTGGCCACAGAAACATGCCAGGAGATTGCTGAAATAATTGTTCTGTTCAAGATTGCTTGAAAAATAAAAACAGAGTAAGATGCTTTTGTTTCCAGCTCAGAACATCCAGATAACACGGTTCAATCACATCCTCATTTTTATCAGTTGGGAACTCCTGGGACAGGAAGGTCTTGGCACATAGGAAATGGTGACAGACCTGAATTTTTTGACTCAGAGATTTAGATCCCACTCTTTTCCTCCTATAACTACAATCTCCCTTCTTGACCTGCGATTCAGCAATAAATACATTTCTTTTCAAATTAAAAAAAATATTAATTAATCTTGAAGATACTAATGAAATAAGATAATACACCAGGGCTACAGCAAAGCTAACTAATATAATTAAATCAGCTACAGCACTGATCTTTTGGCTACTTAAACTGGGGGCAGGTATCAACAAAAACTGGAGTTCTTTTACACAAAGTTAGGAAGTTTAGGCCCTGATGCCAGAATTTCACTTGAATAACCTGAAGTGTGATTTGCACCTGGATTTTCTTGATCTCCTTGTTTCAGTTTTACTCTTCTACGTGAGGCAGCACGGGAGGCTGCATCCTGGGAGGATGTCAGCACTGACAGCCAGCGTGCTATTTTTATTTTCAGAGTGGCTTTGTTACATTCACACATTATATCTTTTCATGAGTCCAATCTAATTTTAAATCTATTGGACTGCTGTAGGATCTGAAAGAGCTGATCCTGTAGGATTTGAAAGTGAGTCTTTGAACTGAGATCTCACGAGATAAATGGCAAATACATTAACTTTGCCACCTCATTTTCTTTAGCTTACAACTTAATTGTATTTTTCGTAGACCTCAGCAATCATGTTTTAATTAGGTCCCTTCGTCTGATTTGATAACTTGTTTTGCATCCTCCTTACCTTAGCCCACTGCTCCACAGAGCTAAGCAGATAATGTTATGATCTGGTACTTATCTCTAACACTTGCTTTAGTTGAATAAAGTACTCCAGGAACTTTGACTTCCCCAAAGTAAAGAACAGATTTACCAAAATTACATCTACATATTGGCAGCCAATACTGAAATAACCCCCTACCCATGTGATGCTATGTAAGACAAATGTGAAAAGGGATTTTTAGCTCAAGATAACTGGCTAGACAACCCAGCCTTACAGATAGTTGCTGTTTCTCCTAAGTGATCCCACACAGGAGGCCAGCAGGTGCCACATTTCAAATCATGTGAAATTACAAGTTAGCAAGCAGCCTCTCCCCATGGGCTCAAATACTACTTCTTAAAGGCTCAAAATAGGACAGAGACTGGAGGGGAATTTCATACTCTCGGAAAGGGAATTTATTTTTTTCAGTTCTGGTGACATCTGTGATCTTTTCTCCCCTCAAACCGTCCCCAGAAATCTTCATAATTGAGGACACAGCCATTAAAGCTGCAGCCCTTCTTTTCTGTAAAACCACACTCAATATATACTTCAACTCTGACAAGAACCAACAACTCTATGAAACACTAGTTCTGTTTGTTGTTTATTGTTATATAATAATATAAATATTACGTCCTAAATAGCCTAAAATTTTCACTCATTCTCACATACTCACACCAAAGATTAAAAAGATGCCCTAGTCACTAAAGTGTGGATTACTTAAAAAAACTATTTAAGTTTCTTACAAAAACTCAAAACTAGGCTTCTTTTTTGATAAAGTTGATAATCTCCCAAACTTACTTCCCTTGTGATCTGAATTCGATCTCAAGCAACATTTTCTTTTTTTTTCTTTTGCATTAAGTTCTATTTCTTTACACTACCTGTTCTTCAATTCTCTTTTGTCCCTGCTAAACCACATTCTAGAATGATTCTGTTAGACTACAGCAGTATTTTTGATTTCACATAATAGAACTCAATTTTTTGTTTCAGCCAAAGTGTAATTTTGTCTCAATCAGCAGTCAGTAGCCACATTGCCAATTAGACTGAAGTACACTTTACAATAAAATGTGCAAAATTATTGGAGAAAAATATACAACCAAGAGAGACTCTGCCGTGGGTAAAATAAATATAATTGATGCATCCTTCAGTCTGCAGCATTGATTATTATTTATTACTACAAACTCTTCAAAACAGGATGATTTGATGTCAACATGTTATTTTAGGAAGTGCACAATTGAAGAAAGCATTATTTGCATGGATTGATTCATAAAATATGTTTACTGAGGAGAGATGTGCACTTTTACTTGAAATGATTCAGAATAATAAAGAGAAGTCAAGACAATCTTCCAGCATTGTAGTTGAAAAGAATATCTAAGTTTTTAAATAAGCTTCAATTAAGAGAATAGTTTTTGTACAAAGCCAGAATATGCTCTTTTTTCTTTTTTTTCCCCTCTCTTTGTGCAGTCTGTCTGGCTAAACTTAAGAAAACAGTCACAGCAAATCCAGGGTCACTTTTATCCTGTGTCACCCTCTGAATTTGGAAACTCCTTGTGAATAGCAAGGATCAGTCCGATCTCCTGGCATTGATCTCCTTTCCAAACAGAATACCACCATGCTTTGATGTGACATATGGAATGAGAAAGAAGTAATAATGAAAATCAATGAGTCTAAATATTCCCTGCTTGTAACTCACCTGTCGTTTGCTATGGTCATGTGTGTCCAGGAAAGAGAGGGATTTAAATGCATCTGCACTTTCTTTTTTTTTGTGTTCTTTGTAGCCCTATGCTACAGTATTAAAACAAAAGAAAAAAAAAAAAAAGCCACCTGAACTTATGTGAAAATTGTTAACATTTACACATCTGTGTGTGTGTATATATATACATGTACATATATATATATAAAAACACACACACATTTTTTAGACATCCATAGTTATCACACTGCATTATAAAAAATCAGGGCCAAACACCACACTACTACATTCCTATCATAATAATTCCATACTTAATGTTTGCAAAAAAAAACAAAAAAAAAAAAAAAACAACCACTTTTATCAGAATATTTTTAAAATTAATTCCTAAGAGTAATTACTATTGTACTCTATGAGTCTGCAAACCTGTCACTGTCCAGATGGCTCAGAAGAAAGCAAAGACATGGGGAAAAAACCCAGTTAAATCAGTTCAATACCACAACAGACTCCTACCACAAAATAAATGCCTCCAAATCAGTACAAAACTGGTGAAAATTCATGCTGCAAGATCAGCAAAGACCATCAGGTAGAGGAGTGGATCAGATAATTTCTATCAATTTGCACAAAGTTCTGTCATGTCACACCCTTGTCTCAACTGCTGCTTTAAAACTTTGCTCTCCTTCCCAAGATCATGCTTCAAGATTATCCCGGCTCTTTTATTAAACAATAAAATAAAAATCTGAATAAAGTAAATGAGTATTTGTCTTTCCAGGCAGGTACTGGTTTTTGTTCCCATAACTAAATGACTCTGTGCAACAAAGCAAATTTCTTCTATCAAACAACCACTGCACAGAAAAATGACCCTAAATTAGTCAAGAAAAACTGAAGTGGTGGCCAGGATGAGATAAACAGACTGCTAAACTCAGCTGTAGTGCTTCATTATAAATACCAGTAATAACTTCCTAACTCCTCAGTGAAGGCTAGAAAATTGTCTGATTTTAAAGTTTCTTCCTGTAAGATACATATATACCTGTGTTTTTGTTATCTGTTTGCAACTTTGGTTGGCTGGTTTTGTGCACAGGAAATACTGAGTTTCACCCCTGCAGTCTGGGCAGTCTGGATGACTTTTTTTTCTTTCTTTTTTTTTTTTTTTTTTTTTTTTTTTTTGTCAAAATGTTTTCGTTTTCCTAAACTAAATGCAGCCCCTGAAAAGCTCAGCTGCCTTCACACAACTGGGAGAGCATTTTGCTGATCAGCAGAGCACCAGAAAACGACACCACCTCACTGTAGTTTTTATCAGGACAGGTTTTCTCTGATGGCGGTAGCTGGCAGCAGGATGGGGTGAGCAGTGGGCTCTGTCACTGTGCAGATCCACCCGTGACAGACAGACAAACCCACAGATGTGGGTGCCTGGGGCTTGGAGAGCACAGCCAAGCCCTGCAAGGGGGATTTATTCCTTCCCCTGCTCCCCACAGAGTTCCCCCACGCCAAGCATCCGTTTGGGCAAGGCGTGGAGGAAAGGATTTGCCCCTGAACGCCTTCACAGCTTCATTTAGAGCATTAGGAATCATGCCTGTGCAACAGACACAACTAACATCCTGGGCAAGCCCACCTGAGCATCCACTCCTCTCCACTGGGGCTCCAGAACAACTGGGAAGAGAATCCCACATCCCAGAGGTGTGCTAGGTACCCCTGAATTTAACAACAGTTTAAGAGAAAACAAAATCAGGTGCTGTGCTTCGTACCCACTCGGATCTCGAGCTGCAAATTGAAATCCCAGGATTTCACTGGGAATTGCAGAACCCAAATTCCCAGAGTTTGGCATGCAGTAAGTGTAACACAGGCTTGCTTCCATGGGCTAATGACAGGAGCACATCCCATTGCCCAGATTTTGAGATCCAGTTCTGAGCTGGAGGCACAGGGCAGCTGATGAACATCGGCAACCACAGCAGAAACATCCCAGCCATTTAAAACAAAACACTTTCCTCACCGTTTAACACCTACTGCAAAAAGAAAACTGCATTTCCCTTTTATTTTCCCAATCAAATTTTCATAATGCTAAAATGCAAGACTGGAACATGTTAACTTCAAAGACATATGATGGCAACTGCTCCTTGATCTTGAATTCCATGAAACTTCGGGTCATTGTGAGGAAGCCAACAACCAGTTTAGTTAAATGCTTAATGACATAAAAACAGTGATTGATTGCCATAAAAATGGCTCCTAGGGATTACAAAAATTAGGTGACTCACAGAATTTATTAAATGCTCCCAACTAAATAGAAGAAATATCTGGCTACAAAGTTAACTTCCTGCCAGCCAGATGGAACACTTAAATGCATATATCTTGAGAAAGAAAAGTAACTTAATAATATGATGGGTTAAAAGTTATTTTTCTTTCATTTGCTGGCTTAAAAAAAAAAAAAAGTATTTCAGCTGACTATGAAATGGAAAACAACACAATCATTTTATAAGCAATGCGAGCAGCACAGAACTGCATCTATTATTATAACCTACAAAAACATTTATCTTTTCTCGATTAGAAGCCAAGTAGAAGTACTCCAGGACCTCAGAAAAACCAAGTATGTGAAGTGGCGAGGGGGTGGTGGCATTTCTGCAGGTACAGGTCACCTGCCTGGCAGGGAGGTGGCAGGAGGGAGGGTGGTCAGTGCGCTGTGCGAGACAGAGAACTCAAACTGCCGCAAAAAGGGGGTTTTGTCTTGAATTTCGGGAACTCGGGAATCGCTGCTGCAGATTCCCAGGCACAAGACAGATGGCACTGCAACCAAGCTAGAGCCGGGGCTGCTGGCGCTCCCTCTGGGTCTAACTCCTATTATCCACTTGTAAATTAACCTGTCAATTTATCAATCAACACCATCTTGATTCTCCCCTGTTCCACTGCCCGGCATCGCTGTGAATTTGCCTCGTAAATAACTGGGAGCCCCATGTTTGTTAGTATTGTGAATGAGTTTATTATCACTTTGATGACTGCTATGAATCACAAATGCTGCCGAGAGCCTGATAAGGAGTGGGGGGAGGAGGAAAAAAAAAAAAAAAAAGTACACGCACACATTAACACGGTTGAAACTATTTGGGAGATAACAGATCGAGTTACGGTGATAGCAAATCATTTCAACTAGGGGGGAAAAAAGGCTAAAAATTGCGGGTTTTGTCGTGGAGAAAAACTCGTAAAGTACAAAAATATTAAAGGGAGCAGTATTGTGTCTACAGCTCAGCGGCTGCCACATTGCTGGGATACTTCAACTTGTTCCTAGAATTCCTCAGGCACTGTTAGATTTTATGCCCTATTTGCAAACTTCGCAAGGGGAGAAATATCCTTTGAGATGCAACAAGTATTTTGTTTATTTATTCTTGCCAGTTTAAGCACCGCATGGAAATGTGAGTAATTTTTTGACATGAAAAAGCTGAAGGAATTCAAATTTTTAAAAAATAAATACTTTTAAAAGAAAGTTTATTCAAATTCCCATTCTCCTTAAATCTTCTTTATGACATCAGAAAAATGCTGAATTAGTAACATCTGAATTTGTTATTTATATTTATTGTCCAATTTTGTTTCTTCTGATGGAAGAAACTTTCTTTAGACTCAAAAAAATGTAACAAATAGGTTTTGCTAGCCACTTCGAATTTAGCATTTAAATAATAATTATTATTCTATAGAAATATTAATATGGAAAGTACAACAACTTTTCAGAAATCCCTTGAGAAATCAGAGTTCAGTGGCCCATTTGCTTTTTGAAGCCAAAACATAACTAAAATCTAAATTATGAACAGCATGTTAAAAAAAGCAGATGTTTGGCTATTTTTAAATACTATCAATCTTTTGCCAGGTATAAAAAAGTCTACGTTTGGCTTGAATACATTTGAAATCTTAAATTATACAGAAGTTTGTTTAGGAAGTATAAAAAACATGATGAAAAAGAGATCAAATCTTTTATACGTTTTATTTCCGCAATTTTTGAGATATTGTAATGGAAGTTCTTGGTAAACTTGAGTTAAAATCTGAACAGAGGTTTAATGCAGAGAATTAAAAAGTCATGGGTCTTATAAAGCTGCTAACACACATTCCTGTCCTCTTCCCTGATGGTATCATTTTGGGAGGTTTTATGCCTTGCTGTAATTTTTCCACATCCTAATTCCTAAATACTTCCCAAAAGTTAGTAGAAAACTTCAGTAAATCTCTTAATGCCTTTTTAATATATAGGGTTTTTTTAATACTACCAGGCTGATTTACTATAGAAAATATATAAATTCCAAATAATGTTAGAAAATGCAGAGTGATGAACAGACATCAGTTATTTTGTTAGATCTGTTTTTCTACTATCTTTCAAAATCCCAGATGAGATATGGACCACATTGTGACCTCATACCTTAAAAATCTTCATGGAATCTGGGTTGTACATGTATTTTCAAAGCGAATAACCCGTTTCAAACCAAGCTGTGCATGTCAAACTACAAGCTATGAATTGTGCCTGGGGTAGAATAGGACTTAAAAGATGAAGCAAAATAAAATTTGTACAAGTATTTTCTAAGGTTCTCTGTAACCTTACTGAAATATCTAAAAAACCAGTTTATGGAACAAATGGCAAGCAACAGACATGCCCACAGAGAAACAGTTGTCACACAGCAAAATCTCTGGCACAATTAAAGTAGAAGAACAGGGTGTATACTCAACATTGTTATGCCCAGTATATCATTGGTGGAAAAGTAATGGAAAATGAAATTATTTGTTAGAATGCAATTTAGGGAATCTGATAGGTTGTCCATTTTATTCAATTTATAATTAAGATAGTGTTTAAATTTGAAATGAATTCTATATATGCATGTTCAATAGGCTATAGCACAACAATAAGAATGGAATCACATCTCATTTTATCATAAATTGTGTAATAAGCGATAAGGTAAAAACTAGGGCTAAAATCCTTCCAGCAAAAATGAAAGAGAGCGACCTCAATTGCCCTAATTCATTCTGGGGTTTTTTTTTTTTTTTTAAACTCTTCATTTTCCCTCTGTTCACATTATTAGCTTACACATGAGTGCATTATTAGAAAATAACAAAGCAAAACAGGGAAACTTGGAAGAAGCAGGAGATAGGATCCCCTCTACAGCTGAAAGGTATTCTCATTTCATTTCTTAGGAGTTGCAAAAATAGTTTTATTGCCAGGGAAGGACAATGACCTCTCTCTTTCAACAAGCTTGGTGGTTGGTCTTTTGATGGAAAAAACTAGGGGATACAACATCTGGTAATTTGTGTTACTGAGCTTAGCTGAGGTCTTAACGATGTAAGCAGATTATTCCCGAAGAAGAACAAAAAAAATTCCGGAAGACTCAATGAACTATTTAAAGTTATTAGCTGGTGCATTCTGGCACTTCAACACTCTTTTCGGATTCCTTTTCCCTTTAGACATTTGCCTTCTGATCAGATTGTTCTAAAAAAGGGCCCTAACACCTTCCAACCTCACCACGCTTTTCTGGTGGTCCACGCATGTTCTGTCATGCATGCAGAGTCCCCCTTTTTTCCTCTCCACTGAAGGAGAGGAAGCAAGACAATTATTTTTGCTGATTAAATTTTCCCCTGTAGAACATTAAGAACTTATGCCACCACTCCTGAAGTGCTGCGCAGGTCAGGAATGCTGAGCAACACAGATTGCAGCAGTCAAGCTCAGATAAAAAAAAAAAAAAAAAAAAAAGGAAAAAGAAAAAAAAAAGGAAAAAAAAAAAAAAAAAAGAAGTGGGTGGAGAATGAAGAGGAATATAATTTATGTGTGCACTTGACCAGGAATTTCATGCTCAAAACAGATATTCCAGGAAAACATCCCCTACTTCTTTTCTTGACACCCTTCCCCTGCTTTAAATAGTTTTGCACAATTTTAGCTCTGATTCCTCTGCTCCTCCTAGTTCCTCCAAACATTTTAATTGCCAATTGTGTGGTGATTTAAAACATCTGATGAGTTTCACTGTTCCTTCCATAGGCAATAGACCCATATTTCCTAATGTACACATGTGAGACAACAATCTGAGTTTAAATTACAGACCTGTAGTTTGCTGCCTAGGAAACCAAAGTCATATTGTTGAGTGGCACAAATGACCAAGCTTCTATGAGAATCAATAGCTTCGATGTAAAATCAGAGCAAAAATCTCAGATGCAGTTTCAGCTGAAGTCTGTTATCAAGGATACTTCCTCAGGAAGAGGGGTTTTTTATGTTCATTGTTATAAATTTTGCTATGTTAACTCTGAGCTTTCAAAATGAAACTAGGGAGTTACAGCAAATGAACAAATATTTCAACCCAAATTTCAGGATTTCTGTATTAACGAAATCTCTCTGCTGTAGATTACAAGTGTGAGAAGCAACACAGTCCCATAAGAACCCCTCTCCCCACAAGCATCCCTTGGCCTTTTTCTTAATATTTAGTCCCTGCATCTTGCAAACTTGTACTGCAAAAGCCTCCTAGGAACTTTTCAGCAAACTTTCATGGGAATATTCAGTCTTAGATGTCCACGACTTGGAGCACAGGCTGATCACCTACCCTGAGATAACAAATAACCAAATACCTCATTTACATTCATCTGGATTTGACCAGACTGTGAAAGAGCACAATATCCCAGACACTGAGTTTTAAAGGCAGCTAAAACCACTTCCCAAGGTTTTCTTTCAAACCATAAGTTCTCATTGGCACTCCTCCTTCCCACAGAACTTGAATATACATTCTGTATTTGTTCACTTTTACCTTAAACTCAGCGCTTGTCTCCTAATGGAACAAATACAGAATTTGCTGTGTTTATTTTGGAGCATTATTGAATCTCTGGAGGAGGTGTTTTGTTAAATCAGAGATTTTAAATCCTGTGCTGATAATTAAGAGCCACCTGATGCTAACAGTATTCTAGAGTAAAAATTTCCATCGGAGACTTTCAAGACCTCTGCCCACACAAAAACTGTAGGATTATTTTTTTTATAATATACTATATAGAGAGAAATTAACACTGAGAAGTTTCAAAATTTTACTTGCAACACAAGTTACAGCCACAGAATGGCCTGGTACGAACTTCAGTAAATCTACCAGTACGACTTCAATATGCTAAATCTATTTTTCCTTTATCGTTAAAAGTTAAAATTTTTAACTATTACAAACCAAACTCTTTACAGCAAGAATTTACCGTTTTCACTGGAGAATACTAAAAAACCCCATTTAATTCACGGATGCAGAAATAGGCTCTAATGCTTCTCTTTCTGTATCTATAAATAAACTGATTTCATATGACTCAGGTATGTTTACCTGTAATGCTTGATAGCTTTGCTTGCAAAACCATCACCCCAAACCACACATTTTTAATCTGAAAACTGATTTTTGCTGGCACATTAACTTCATTCTATACCCTAAACAAGTTGGTCTAGATCCCAATAACAGCACAGCATGTGCTGCTGTCTCTAATATCATGATACACTGATTTAAAATGCAGGTTTTCTAACCCTGGTCCAGATCAGAAGGTTTACCAAAGAAAGAAAACTTTGTGCTCTTGTCAGGGTATCAGAAGTACTATTTAGTATTTTAGTGAATTAGTATTTTCTATTTAAATTGTAGGTACTGAGACCTTTGAACATGAGACAATTTCTGGCATGTTTTGGGTGTCCCACATTCAGAATTTTTCTGCTCAAGCTCGTTGGCTTTAACCTTTAGGGAACTTCCATATCTGCCACCTGGACAGGACCAGCAAGCATCACCCTCCATTGCACAGAGAAGTAAAAAGAGGGAGCTGCTGGAATTCCAAAGTTCTGTGTTTACTGGCAAGAATTCAGTGCCTGTTTTCTTTCTTAATAGAGAAATAAGAGAAAATCAAAGTACACAGTGCACTGTGCACATTGTAAGCAGCATGTGCTTTGCTTCAAGAGCCAGCTAAAGGAGAATTTAAGAGTTGCAAAGACAGATATAGCACACTGTCATCACCAGTTGCTTCTTAGTGAAGTGAATCCTGTTTTCCTGACACCTACTTCTTTGCAAGAGTGCTTCATTCCCCATTGTTTACTTTTTAAAAGCAGAGGATTCAAAGGGGTTGAATATTTTCATAAATGACAAAGTTTTACGCTGAAGTTTTTCTCTTCCCACGCAGAGCAAAAGTCTCAAACCTTTATCATCACACAGCATCACACTGAAAAAAATCAGCGTACTGCTATGCCATGATTGGCAGCCTGAAGGAAAACATATCTTTGGACAGAAAACTCCAAGACTAAGAACACCTCTGGAAGATCTCAGAGGGAGCAACAGATGTGTGTTTGGAACCAGGGATAGAGACAGAAATCTCTCAGCCCTAGAAGAATGATGCAGAACAGTCTTAGAGGAGAGGAAGCCTTCAGGTAGCTGCTTATTCCCTTCATCTGAGGAGTGCTTGCTATGATAAATCAAAAATTATTGGAGACACTGGTTTGGCATCACAGACTACAACCAATCCATCTGCCTCTGTGCAGATATTGAACTACCCTGGGGATTCTCTTTGGTGAGGCTGTGTAATGCTCTTGTAGGGCAGCTTTCTTGTACAACATGGCACAAAGATGACAAGCCTTGTGGATGTAAACAGATTTGAAGTATTAAAGCCAAATGTTTCATTCATTTACACTCTGGGCAATACTCAAAAGAGCAAAGAGCATTTCAAAAGGTTGTAGAGCATATATAGAGACCATTTTCTTCTTTGGAAGCCAAGCTGGTGATAGTACAGAATAGAATATTACACTTTGTGCCTGCAAACTCTCACACAGGAGATTTTTATGGCTAAGTTCTCAATGGGGTGGAAAATCAACCATGTCTTCAAGATGCACTTTTGTTCATTACAGCTTCAAAATGCACTTCAATTTGCACTCTCTCTACCCTTTCAGAGGCATTATATTTACATGCAACCATGTTCACCTTTCCAGGCAAACCAAAGCTCTGCAAGAATTCACATTTATACGTGAAGCTGCCACCTTTAGCAGCTGTCAGAGATGCCCCAAGAGAAGGCAAAGTACCAGCTCCAGAATGAACCATTTGACCTAGGTCTGATATATGCTGCAAACTCGCACAAAAAGCAGAAATCAAGTCATTTGCTCCTGGGGACATGGAGCTATTTCTTTTTCTGTGCCTCTACTAGAGTGGGATAGAAAATAACTGTCCCACTCTAGTATATAGAAAATAACTGTCCCACTTTAGCAATAACACTGCCCAACACTAAAATACCAGTGCAGACCTCTAGGAGAGGCTGGGTGTGGATCTGGGCACTAACAGGTGTCACGGTATGTCACACTGAATACACAGAGGCATCTTCCTACCCTGCACTTCCACTTATTTCTGAAGGACCACGATCTGAGCAGAGTAGTAGTCAACACAAACTCATAAAATTTAACAGCAACAACAAAACAGACGACTTGCATGGCAAGGTTTACGATGAGAGAGAAAACAGACAGAGGTATATGAGAAGGGGAAAAGGGTTTTTTTAAAGGGCTACTTGAAAATATGTTTCGAGCAAACAAATGCTGTGACCCCTGCAAACACTGCTGCCAAGATTGATCCTGCATGGGAATGCAGGGTAAGGGAGGGATCAATGTGTATTTAGCTTTATGAAGCTAAAGCAGTATTATCACAACTACACTTAAGGCATCCAATTGGTACAGTAGTGATGGCTTTTGAGATGGATGGGTAGAGAGCAACTTACTTATGGTGACATTCAAAACACAAGCCTGTGAAATACTTTGGAAACGGACCAACACTCTGAAAGATCCCAAATTTACTGCTGCAATATCATCATCAGGTCTTCATCATGAAACATCTATCTAAAATTGGATAGAATTTCCACCTACCCCTCCGCCCTGATCTGTTAAAAACCATGAGATGAAGTGAGTTATGTCCCATTAATCCTTCTCATAGAAGAATCAGACAGATGGGCTGGATGAAGCGGAGGTGAATGAAGAGAAGCACCTGCTATTTTCAGGGAGTTGAGGGAAATTGGTAAGAAAAAAAATCACAAGTGGGTGGAGAGGGAACAGTATTGCTCTATTACTGGATATCTCCTGAAAAAAAAAATGACTGATAGGCCTTATGCATCTATGATAATATGTGCTCACATCTTCTGGTGAGAGGGGAAAAAATAAACAAACATCTCAAAAAACAAGGATGCCATTACAGGTCATGAGTCAAAGGGGCTGATGAGCTGTCAGAAGAAATTACATAGCAGTGTAAAATATATAGGAAAACGTCTAATTGCTGTAAAGAGTATGATGGAAAGGAGGGATGAATGTGTGGTCTTGCAGCAAAGGAAGATAATGCTGTCTGAGAAGTCATCTCTGCTCAGAGAAATCACATTTTGTATCCTCCTGTGATTTACACCTTGAAAATAGAAGGGACTTTTCCAAGAGAGGTCCTGGAGAAGTTTCTCAACAATTTCTTTGTGAAACTCAGTATTTTTCTTGCAAATACCAAATGTTTAAGACCAACATTTTACACATTTGCTTCTGTCATGCCACTACACAGGAGACTTTGAATGTTTGTGCCAAATGGTGAGCATCAGAATTTCCTGGAGTCCTACACTGCCAGATGAAAGGACTTACTACAGTTTGTACAGAAATCAACTTAGAAGGTAACAACAGCTAACTGGAAAAGTAAAACAACTTCCTAAATGACCAGTCAGCTTCAACAGACATTTTTGGGTTTTCTTTAACACCAATGTAACTCTAACTGACAAAGCAGGACAAACACACTCATAAAAGTGTAGCCTGAATTTCAGCAGGTATAGCTCAGCAGACTCTGTGGATATCAACAGCTCTAGCTCCATTTGGGATACCTGATGGCCCTAATTTAGTGAAACATTGTTATTAATGAAGTTCACTAAGTTATTTAGTTTATTTATTGCCTTTCTAGTGCAACACACAGATGAGAGGGGGCTGTCTCTGTTAATAATGAATAAAAATCAGCATATCTTTAAAAATCTGGTGATACATTTATTAAACTATCTGAAGCACCTGATAGATCACCATACTTGAAAATAATCTCTGTAAAGCTAATCAAAAGGCAAGAGTGACCAGACTTTTTAAAAGCCTGTTTGGGGCATCGGGGGGGGTACAAGTTTGAATTCTAAAATGGCCTCAGATACAGTTTATGGCTTAATAATCTTGAGATCATTCTGCTTTACTGCAGAATTTACTTAATGTAATCTTAAACTGAGTAGATATTTATACACATATTTTAATACTACTCTAAAATTCATTTCTAAGAATTTACTTGTCTATAAGAGTGAAGTATTTAGTCAAGTTTACATTGCATCTGTTTGTGTAATGTTTTTCTTTAAAATCCACTAACAGGTGTTAATTAGAGCAGGTGATTAGATCATAATGAACAGTTCAAGCAATTAATGCTTGCCCATTTTTGACCCATGAATTGTCTATATGCAAAGAGCACTTTTCTAGAGCTTGTTATTCAAAAAATATTAAAATTATTTCTTCAGATCTGCATCTCCTCAGCAATCAGCTGGCTGTATTTAACAGTCTGAGTGTGAGCTGTATTGGTTATTCATGACTTGACACCATGTCATGTGATGTTATTCCTATTCCATCACAGGTCAGAAAGATGCTTTTAGAGTCAGGTTCATACTATGCACACAATCTTTTGAATAAACCTGCTCTGATACTCTGACAAATACTCACAAGCCTGAATTTCATTCACAATTCAGTAAACTACTTCACTGGAATATCTCTGGTAGGAATACAAAAGTGAGCAGCAAGAGTCCAAAATCAAGAACTTTTTGAGAATCAGCAGATTTTCTTTTGAGACCACAAGACCAAACTGGATCATAAACCCAGTGAGTATAAACACTCAAATAAAAACAGGGACTATTTGCAACACGTGCCTCGCTCTATAAAGTTATATCCATACACTTTTGTCTCAGTTCAAACACTAACCAACCCTCACGAAAATCACAGTCACAAGGAAAGCAATTTTAAAGCTAAGACTTTCCTTTCCTACTTTCTTTTTATTAAAAAAAAATTTCATTTCTATTGTTCATTTCTTCAAGTTGATCTCCCTTCTTCCTTCAAGTGAGTACCTGCATCCTTTTTTCTTAATACCCAAGAAACCAGCTTCACCCTTGAAAATCATCACATCCCTTTTTTCTTTTCTTTTTTTATTAGTTCACCTGATGGAAAAAAAAAATGCAGAACAATAGTGGCAATGATACAATCTGAACTCCACAAGCACAGGTGAAGTTTGTGTGAGGATACCTTCCCCAGGCACATTTGAAATTTGCTCATATGTTTTTATAGACACATGTGAGAGAGAACATAAGGAAAACAGCATCTTCCATGTAACAAATTAATAATAATAGAAGATAGAGGTTTTGGCATACCTTTGACCATGGCCAGTAACTGTTAACAGCAAGCAAACCAATGAACTGGGGGTTTTAGGACTGCACTGGCCCTGCAAGGAGGACTCTTTCATTCCCCATACTTTGTCACTCACCATAGAGCTGTCTGACATAATGGACTTTCACAACGAGCTCAGAAGCAATTGGCAATTAAGTGGTTTGAAGGGGTGCTTCTGGGCTGCCGTGAAAGGCTTCAGGTGTGAAACGCTTGTTTTCAAGTGCACTAAGCAAAATGTATAGTTGCTTTCAGGGGCCCCCTTGTCCTTCTGAAGGAAGGGGGAGCACTGGGGAAAGCAAGGACACTCAAGAGCAATTTGCTATTCAGTGCCTGAATGCTGTGTGCTTTTTCTCTCCCCCTCCCCATCCTTGTGTGGCTGGTAAGGAGGGCAGATTGCGATGGCACAAACAGCTTTCGGCACAATGGCAGATCAAGAGAGAGGCAGGGAAAATGAGGCAGAGAGAGAATGGGAGCCTGAATGAAGGAAGGATGGTTTGATTGTTAATTGTGGGTAAATGTGTTGCAAGAATGAAAAGGGTTCATGGACTACTTTAAAACTATACCCAAGCAATAAGTACAGAGTGTGGGGAAATAAGGAGATGTTCCTGACCCTTGTAAGAGCTATAGTATTGCATCTGGCCCACTTGAAAAGTAAATTGAGAACTGTTAAAAAGATAGGCAAATACATTTGTGTGCATTATATACTTCCATTTCTAAAGGAACCCTGACCAACAAATGCACTGGGATGGCAGACACACAATATTTTTTTCTCCAAGGATTACTTCACCCACAGGACAAAAAACAAAACAAGCTAAATGGGAACATGCCCTAATAGACAAATATTTAAAATACAGATTTTTTTAAAGGTAAAAATATGTTTCTATTCTAGGACAAAACATATTTGTTCTAAGGCTAGCACAAGGGTAAAGAAAACTTCAAACAGAACTAAGGGAACAATATCCTTCATGAAGACTGTTTCATGTCACTTTTCCTTGTATGACCTTTACTTCTAACATATTGATTTTTTCCTAACCCAGCCTTGCTTTGCAGAAAAAAGGGGTATTGAGTCTTTGAGCTGCTTACATATCACTATTGTACATGCATTCTTAAAGGTGAAGGATCCCCTTTCAGAAGATGACTATCTGACTGACAATATGATTAGAATTGTCTGAGGACTTTTCACTTTAAATGTAGTGAGCCACATATATCAGCTTGGAGCTGGGGGAGGAGATGTGAAATAGCTCGGCTGGCACCGAGTTGATGAAGTATTTGCACGTGAAATGTGCTCAGTTATGGCCTTTTGTGTTTTGGGAGGAGGGTGAGACTGCAGGGGAAACCTGAAATGTCTCTCAGACTCCAGTAAGAAATTGGGTTTTGCCTGTCCCTCTGCAGACCTCCCTAAATTCTGCTAAAAGGTTCTTCCTCTGTTGCTCCTGCATCAGACCAACCCCAAGGGTTCATTTCCATCCTCCCGAAACTCTGCTTGTTTAAGGAAACGAGCTGTCGTTTATTGAAAGTGGAGAAATGCAGCTCTGGATCAGAAAAATTTTACCAAAACAGCACTTATTCTACCAAATTAGGGTACAGCTAGCTATATTCTCCCTCAAGCCATGATTCTCCTCTCACTGGTATTCCTGTGCATCAGAAGCAACAGTAACTCATTCATTGAGCCAGCCCTTGCCAAGCAAAGAGAGGGGAGATTGCACCTCTTGTCAACCCTGTCATTACTCATCATGACAAAAATGTCATTTTTGCTTGCAAGGAGACCCAGGAAATTCTACCAACACAGAAAACAACCAACACACTACCAACTCCAAACTTCAGAGGGTTTGTCCATGTGCATTTTCAACATGGGCGTGTGTAATTCATGCACGCCCGTGTTGAAAATGCACATGGACAAACCCTCTGGAGTTTAGGAATGGAGCTACTGCTCAGAAACGTCAGCAGGAACCTTCCCTTTGGTTTCAGGACATCCTGAGCTCCTCTGTAAATTTTTTCACTCAAGACATCCAAGCCACCAAAAAAAAAAACCCAAAAAAACCCCACTGTGCGCACCAGGGGCTGCGCTTAGCAACCTCCACATGCAAGTGCAAGGCAAGTCACAGCACCTTTGGAGCCAGGGCTTTTCAGATGCAAATGGGCTCACACTGGACTGGTTTTACCAGCTGTGGGGTTCAATGCACTCAACCCCCCACCCAGAAGTGAGAATGGCACAGAAAGCTGTAAACCAACTGGTGCTCAGCTGCAAGTGTGTTGTGCTTGAGCAGACTGTTGCATAAACAAAAGAATTTATTCAGAGTGTGATGGACATGAATTTATGCATGTAACCTCTGGCTCGGGGAGATGGATCTCCAGCCTTTGGCTGGTGTTTTTTGCATCACTATTCAAACTTTGAAAACCCAAAATGTGTACAGGTAACCCGGAGAGATAGATGGAAAAATACAAATAAGTATATAAGGAGAGGGGGGAAAAAAAAAATCAAAGCATCATTTCAGTTACTCTTTGGTATTTCAGTTAATGTTTCATTTTAGAAAAATAATAAAAAGGGAATCAAAGAGAACTTTTAAAACTCAAATAAAGTGTGATGAAAAGCAAGAAAATGAGAGAGAAAATGTTTCAGCACTGCCCTGACATTTCTGAATGAAAATTTTTAATTACCTGTAAAAATATGACACATTATTTTGGCACAGCAGAGAGCTTTCTCCAGGGAAGACAGAAGTTCATTTACAGAAAAAAACCCACCTCAAAATGCAAATTTTTTAAAGTAATTTTAGACAGAAATGCAAAACTGGTACCTGTACAGCCCCTACCAACTGCATTGGAATATCCAACTGATTCCCTGTTAATTAGGGTGATGGGCAGAGGATTTAGTCCTCTGCTACTGTGATGGCACAAGCAGACCCTTGTTACTGCTTGCTTAGAACAGCCAGGGGAGCACAAGAAGGCACATGATGAATCTTATCTTTATTTCTTTGTACTACACAAAGCACATTCTAAACCGCACAGAGAAGCATGTGCTGCCTGCAGCTATTTTAATGCAGGGGCCAGAGTTTCCCCCATCAGATTGCACTCCAACTCCAGCACAGTTGTCAGACTTTCTACTGCTCTTCTTCTCCTGATTCTTTCCCACCACAATATGGGCATGCTGTAGCGTCTCTCGTCTGAAAAGGAAAACATACACACTCTAGCCCACTCCTGTCTCTCCAATCACTGCTTCCTCTCATTTTCATTGTACAAGCTGTTTATAGCTGCTGTCAGTTCTCCTTCCATTTTGTCCTAAACTCTTCCTAATCTGATTTCTGCCCCTTACACTCAATTGATACAGTTTCCACCAGTCTCCAGTCAGCTCTTCTGAGTCAAAGCCCCAACAATACCCTTCTCTTTTTGCCAAGGTCCTTTTGACACAGTTTTCCAAAATGTTCTTCATTAGTTTCCTATTCTTTGACTGTTCTCACACCCACCTCCTGTCACCTCCTGTGTTCTCCTCTAGCCTTATCCTTACACTGCTCAATTTCCTGGGAAGGTTTTGCCTTCTCACTTGGACCCATTTTTCTCTTCCTACCCTCACTCTGGGCCAGTTCAGCTAGGAAATGCAATGGTTTCATACCGATGCCTCACAGATCTCTGTTTACCCCAGAGATGCCTCCTGTCCATCTTTTCCCAGCACCTCCACACAGAAATTGAGAAACAAGCTCAAGCTGCAGTGTAACAAACAGGGCAGTGAGTGTCCTCTTTGGCTCCCCCAACACCACCTCTTGTTTACTCACCATGGACATCACCCCTACCTGCCTATTCCTCAGCCCCAGCCTTCACTTTTGAAGATGACCTTGCTCAAAGTACTTCTCAAAAACACAGCCTTGCCTGTGCTGGCCAAAGCCTTGTCATCGTGGAATCGTGATTAACAAAACATATTTCTCCACAGCTTTGACAAGCACAACCTTGCCCCACTCATATCCTTTCAGAATATTCCCATAAATGGGCTTTTCCTAGCCCACTGCTTTGACTATGTCCCCCCTCTCTCCCCATCCCTCTGCTGCCCTCCCCCGCCAACCTGCATCAAACATAAGCTACTTGTCCTCACATTCAAGGCCCTTCAGAGATAATACCTATGTACCAATCATCTCTTTTTCTTTGTCAGGAAGCTGAACCTCATCTCCAAGGAGCCAATAATGCCAGCTTCCAGCACACACTTGTTATATTTTTTCAAACAAGCACCTTTCCACTGTCACACATCCTGCCCTTCACTCTTGGGAGAAAACATCTATAGAGACACCTCATTATATGTCTTCAAATCCTTCTTATTTTTTTTTTTTTTTTCTTTTTGAGGGCTGTAAAAGCCCTGAGAACTGTCCTAGCTGCTGCTAGGATAAGACCACTGCCAAACATGCTAACTGGTATTAAGCTATTCATTCTAAATCCTTTTTGTGTGCAGGTATCACCTCCCCTCCAACACGTAAGTTGTAAGCTCTTCGGGGTGTGGATTGTCTTTTTGATTTGTGTTTGCACAGTGTGTAGCACAACAGAGTCCTGACCCTTACCAGATTCTATGGAAGTGAAAAAAAAGTGGCGAATGGGATGTTAGAGAAAGGGTTAATCAGTTTACATCAATTAGTTGGTAACCAGATACCTTTCTGGGACAAATTACAGGCTAATTAGACTGTCCTAATGATGTCATGTTTCCATCTTGCACTTTACTTGTTAAGACGTTGTAGTGCCCTGCTGAGAAAAGCATGTGGGTGGAACTTCTGTAAAAGTGATCTCTTTCCCCCTGCAATTTTTGAAATTTTAATTATATTTTTCCTTTATAATTATATATTTTTTAAAAAATTACATGTCAAAGAATTTGCAAATTTGGGTGATTAAAAAACAAAACTATCCTTCCAAATTATCTTTTGACTAGTTCTATTATGAATTTGTCTTTTATGATTATGAACTTTCAGATTGTGGCTACACAACTGTATTCTGCTCCTTCCTGAGGGCCTGGAGTTATGTTTGGTGTCTTTTTTTTTTTTTCCCCAAGCCAAAAGTAACTCTTTATTTTTGCTCCAATCGTCTTCTAAAGCTACTAATTCAAAAACCTCAACAGAAGTAAAGACAAGTAACCACTTGAAGCCAAACAAGTCACTTGTTCAGGATGGTAAACTTTTTGATGTACACTGCTTTCTCACTGATTCTATCTAATATAATAATTACAAGCAATCTCTAATAATAATACAGCCAATAATTAGTGATGAATGGAATAATTATCAGCAATAGTTAGCACTGAAAAATACTCTCCATGCTGAAACTTCTTTGTGAGCCAAGTGTTATTTCAGAACAAGCTGGTATTTAAGAAGAAAATTACCTGTATTGTTATATCCACAAGCTTTCATTTCTCTTTGGAAGATACGTGGGTGTGATTTGTGCAATTCTCACTATATGTGGAGCAAAATATGACACACAGAATCTGAATGTGCAAAAGCATATACAGATGAGAGAAGCTGTATTTAAGGCTTTATATTACCACTTGCAACATGAACTGTCTTTTGAAACATTTTTTTCAGAGCAAGTGGCTGTCTCTGTAGACCACCAGTGAACCATCACCACCACTTTTCTTGTGACCATGGTGTTTACTGAAACTTTATCTGAAAATTTATTATCTGCCTTGTTCTCCTTGCAGCTTGAATTTCATCTGCATCAGCTAGGATGGGAAGGGAATTAATTTGTGTACCAAAGCTCAGGCTTTGCCATCACCTCATGGGTGCTCTTCAGGATGTGCCAGCATGCACTGGTGTGAAAAACAATTGAAAATATGATACTACAAAGTTTTTAAGCTCCAGGACATGCACACCAATTCCTCTTCTGCCACTTTCAAATGAGTCACTAATGCTGCCTTTTTTCTTATTCATTGAAACAAAATGAAGGGAAGACAAAGATTTTATATTTGTCTCCTTGCATTCTCAGAGGTTTGGGTTTATTTCTCCAGGTATTGTTCATATTCTGGAATTCTGTTGCAGCTTTGGTTTCTTTCACAGCACATCTCCAAATATCCACTGAGGCACCAGGGGCAGCACCAGTGAGAGGGGCAGACCCACCAGCACGTGTCCTTAAGGGGGCTGATCTGTGGTCACTGTCCCCACATCTTCCAGCACCCACACAAATGCAGAGCAATTAAAAATGGCTTGATTTCAGGAAACGTGGCCTAAACTAGTTTAAATATTTAGCATTTACCCCAGCCTGTAAGTATGCCCATGCCTCATTCCCACAGACCTGCTGATGGTGCAGATTTTCCTGCAGCTCAGCTCTAAATGACTGACTTCTTCCTTATAAAAACGATCTCATTAAGTAAAATTATCCCATTGTTTCAACACTTTCTTCCACAAACCCATTTAAGCACCAGTTTAAAACCTAACACCAAGCAGTTATTTCTGCTGTTACCATCTGTTGCATATAGACTTGAGCAAAGAATTTACGTACAGTCTGTCCAAAAGTGAAAAGAACAAGACAAAAAAAAAAAAAAAATAAAATAAAATAAAAGCGTAATCCTATACCACCCCAGAGATCTTAAAATTGGCTTATTCTGGCTGCATTCAACTGGAACTATCAGCAATTTTTCAGGAAAATCTCATCTAATGACATTCCCCAAAGGTTCATTGACACACTCTTTTCTGATCAGAATAGATGGTGGAAAGAAGTCCTTGATTTTTTTTCCCTTTCATGCCAGGATTTTTGGTGGCTATTTAGCCTTCTTGTTTTTATTTTGATTCTTAGTGAAAGACAAATATTTTTGCTAATTCTTTGGAGCCAAACTGATAAAATTAGGAAGATGACAGGTAGAACAGGCAACGTTCTCACTACTCTGAACTTAAAGATTTGGATATTTAAGTGATGATATCCAGAAAAATGCAACCAGAAAACCTTTAAAATGAAGTCCTGTCTTAGCTACAATTTCCACCTATCATCTTTAGAACATTCTTAATGAATACATAGTGAGAAATAGTATACATACTGTCTATCCATAAAATAGGACTTAACACATCCTCAAGTGCATTAGGTGAAATTCATGAATTGCTGAAGCATTTTCAGAGTAGTTATTGTACTTGGCAGGACATATTTGAAACACAGAAGTCTCATCTGTACTTCAACAAATTCATTAATAAATTATCCAAACATCTGTATTTGTTTACAAGTACATTTGAATATACATGTACATGTTTTCTATGGTAAGCATGTTCAACAAAAAATGTCTTTGTTTATTAACTGGCCTCTATTTAAAAAATGCAATGAGATAAATCACTCTCTTGCCCAAGAACTGAAGATCAGCATGAACAGACTGTTCTGCTGCACTGTCTCCTAGTAAAGAAAGATTCAGACTATTGTGCTAATCTTCTGCACCCCAATATCAGCAATTAGGTGGTTTAATTGGATATAGTCACCTACAGAAGACATACTTATCAGTGGGCTGTACTGAAGAACTGGGGTGCAAAATCAAGACCAAACCTAAGATAAAGTCTCAGTGATCCAACTCAGGCCTTAAACAACCCCCAGTTTCTCAATGTGGGAGTTGCATGCAGTTAAGCAGGAATAGAAAGTAGGGGAGAAAAGGAAAGGAATTTATGGCATCAAGATTAATGTCTGAACTGCTGATTCAAACCCTGAAGAAGGTCTTCTGATTTAACTAGTTCTTTTCAGGTGGGTGATGCAAGGAGGAGGAGGGCTCTGAGCTTTAGTGGTGCAATGCCACAGCACTTCCAGCAACTGCAATACAGCTTCAAAAGGGCCACAAAGCTGCCACTTCGCAGCAGCATCCCGTTCTTAATTAACATTTTTGGAAAGACTGCAATTCAGCTGTATGGCCATTCCATCTCAATTGATAGCTGACTGGAAGTGATTTTCACAGCTGGGCTGCCCATCCAATGCCCAGGGAGGATGCAATATCCCTAATTTTGCAGCCCTGGATACAACCGTAATTAATATTTCTGGAAGTGCTGCATGGCAGCTCGGTGACCAGTTGGATCCTGGCTTAGAACTGAGCTCTATACCCAGTAGGGTAAGAGCACCAAAAGCTGATGCTGCCACAAGTCAGTTTTGACACCTCTTCTGGTAACTTCCAGAATACCACTGGTAATTTAGAGTTAATGACAAGTCTTTAAAATTAGACATTCTTAGCAACACCTTAACCATGAAACAAATATACATTGAAAAAATCATCAGTGTCCATTACACAGCATTACAGGAGCAAGCTCCCAGTCACCCATGTCCCATAATTGCAGTGCTCCCACTGAGTTCCACAGGACTGGGTCTGGTTTCCCCATCCCACTGAAGTTCTGCTCTTCTAAAATATTTAACAGTTGCTACAACTGCTAAGTAGGGCAGTAACAGCTCACTGTGTAATCATGTCTGTACACATATGAAGTGTACATTGCCAGCTCCTCTAGAGAGGAAGACTTGGTCTCACACTGAAAGAATATTCTTCAATTAACATAATTAGGCCATATTAATAATGGATGTCAAACAGAATCTGCACAGGAGTTTAACATGCTAAAATGTATGATTAGAGTTTTGACTGTGGGATCTTTCTGCTGCATCATATCGAGTATGGGACATGAGACTGTGGAACTTTAAATGAGATGTGTATTTTTACACTCCTGCCAAAATATTCACACTCCTAAGGAACCCCACCAGCTTTAGTGGACAAAATTAAGAAAAAATCTTTTGGGTTTGGTGATACAGCATGAAGCATATTGCTGATAAAACTGGAATATGCTCAAAATAGAAGGTTTGTGTAGGTGCTAATGTATGTCACATTTCAAAGCCATGCATCAGTGTTTGTTACTGAAGGCAAATCAGGCCAAACTTAGATTACTTTCCCCAAGATTTCCAAAGTTCAGAGATCAGACACAGCCAGAGAGTTAAGTGAAACCTCACAAAAGGCAGTAAAACCAAAGTCAGCTGAGGCCCAAGTTGTGGATTTCTCATTTGATGCTTTTGTTTGTACAAGGCTTGTTTTCCCTCCTCATCACTTACAAAGTGTGGATTCGATGGCACAGATTCGCCATGTGTTTAATGCTTTTCAAGGCAAATTGCATTAAAAAAAGAATTTGTTCTATGCCCATTCTGCTTTGTAACATTTTTGAGTGTTCCCTTGCTTACTTTATATCTCTTGTTATATTAATCTTGTTCCCCTGGAATGAGAAAGGGCTCAGGAGCGGGGTGGGGGATTAATTGTTTGTTTGTTTTATTCTAACCACCAACCGAAACCAAAGGCATTAAAAGTGCCCAATGAGGGGAATGAGAGAAGATCACCAAGTCAGGCCACTAAACAAAACAAAAGTGTGTGTGTGTGTGTATGGGGGGAGGGAGGAGATTAATCTTATTAGGATCGTATATCATGAGGTTGTCAGGTGTGAAAGCAAACGAATGGCCTCTGTTTATCTGAGCTAAACCGTGTGGTTCACCAAAAGACTCACTCCAAGCAGGGTTGGTTTTTTTTTACCCTTAATAAATTGGCCAAGTCGGTGCAGAATGTTGATAATGAAGTATGTGCAAGGGAGGTCTGAGCTCTTACCGTCCAGTGTTTAGATGCAACCAAGCCTTTTTTTTTCCCCCTCCTTTTTTTTATCACAGCTGATTCAGAAAGCCCTTTGGAAAGATGAAGTAGGTAGAAATCAAAATAAATGGATTCTATTAAAACCAGCAATGCATCAACTGCTTGATAAAGTGATTAATAAACAGCTTAGGATGGTGATTGATTAAACTCTTTAATCAAAGTGCTAAACTGACTTAATATGGATAGTTTCAACATGTTCAAAGTATACATTTTCTCAGGCGAGGGTTCAGAGTTGTTTATGTAACTTTTCTGAAGTGTATCCCACAGGTCTCACCTGCAGATAGTGAGGACTGTGGAATGTGGAAGTATTATAAAGTGCCACGTACATCGCATTAGTTGCTGAAAGTTTGCAAGGAAATTATTCTGTTTTCACCAGACAAACACTGGGTTTTATTGCAATGAAAGAGAACAGTAAAAAATAAAAATCAGCTTTTGAACTATTCTGTGGAGCATGATCAGGCCAAGAAGGCGTGTGGAATCTAAACACAACAGCGACAGAAAGGGATTACTTAGTGTAAAGGAGAGTTTACTTACTTACTGCAAAAGAACTTATTTCATTTGCTCTGATATCTGATGTCATTTTCAAACAATCAATCAGTCATCAGCTGGGCTCATTAGCTTAATTAATTATTCCAGGATCCATAGAAGGCCCTGCAATTACGTAGGCACACATGTGCCCAGCACCACCTACTCTCAAAACTTTTTGTCATCTGAATAGAGTAGCACGTCAGCTGTCATTCAGAATTACAGAAAAAAAAAAAGTTTTGAAGGATGACCTGAATATATCAAAAATCTAAAAACAACCCTAAAACAAAATGCCAAAAGCAACTGTGGAAAACTAAAGTCTGTCCTGCTTTTGATGCCAGCATCGGGGGAGGGAGGAATCCTGACTCACAAGCTTCCAAAGCTGCCTAATCGCTTTGAACACTGAGATTTAGAAAGTTTTAAAAATCCCTATACAATTATTTTTAGAACTTGATCTGTGGAGACTTCCTTCTTTTTTTTTTTTCTTTTTTTCTCTTTTTTTTTTTTTTTTTTTTTAATTTTTTTTTGGTTTTCAAAA
>VZRH01002298.1:200929-251721 GCA_013397555.1 Urocynchramus pylzowi | reverse complement strand
TTTCTTTTTTTCTCTTCTTTTTTTTTTTTTCTTTTAACTTAGTGTTGGCTATCAAAAATAAAGAAATAAGCTGCCTCTTAAATTGGCCATTCCACACAGTAAAAAAAAAATAGGTGGTAAAAGGAAGAGCACCCATTCAATTTGTTTCAATCTGAAGGCCTGTGATAGCTCTGGAAGCCTGGCCTGTAATCTAAATGTCTGTAGCCTTGTAAAAAGTAATAAACATTAGTATACTTTTAATGCACCATAACAATTTTTAAGCTCAAACTATCAATCACTATTACACAGAGCCTCTTCCTGCACACAAGCCAAAGTGTTTCAGGTAGCAATATAATTATCCTGTTATGAGCATATATAAAACAAACACCCCGTATAAGACCTTGCAAGAGCAAGGTACTTCACATTCAGAATCCCTGGAGGAGGGGCAATTCTGCAAGAGAAAACTAATAATGTGTAATGGTCTGAGCGAATCTGCACAGGGATTTCCAATAGTCTCATCATTGTAAAATATATGGGACAAACAAATCACTTAAATAGCTTGGAAAGTGGCTGTGCAGTGTTTTATAAACAATCAATAGAGCTTTAAAATCAATATCTTGATGAACCACCAGCCATTGGAGGTTATTAAGCAGAGTGACTTTTCTATAGGAATATACAACTGGAACAGCTATTTGAGAACAGATTTAAGCCCACCTTGCTCCACCTCCTGCTTCCTTCACTGAAATAAGGCAGACACCTATAGGAAAGCCATGCACACAGTGCCATGAAATGGAGTAATTTCTCCCATACTGCATTGTCCCCTCAGACCTGAACTATGAAGACTTTAAGGCTTTCTATAGCGTTAATTTTTTTACAAATATTCAGTACTTACAGTTTCCCATATTTTCTTACAGTGCTTTTATTCATAGCGTCAAAAGACAGAATAGAAATTAAATTTATACAGAGGCTCTTTCAACTACAGAGTTATTTCGGAAGCAGCAATCAACAAATGCTTACTTAATATGCTAAAACTCCAGTGAATAACACGAACTTATCACACCCAAAAACAGCCATCCAGAAGAGATTTGCCCATGAGTAAAACCAAATAAAAGCAGGGGTGAAATAGGGAAAGGGAATGGATACAGACACCACAAAAAACAATTCCAAAACATAGAAAGCTGAGCTTTAGACAAGATGTGGAATTCACAGAATCGCTGAATGATTTGGGTTGAAAGGGACCTTAAAGATCATCTGATTCCAACTCCCTTACCACAGGCAGGGCACCTTCCATGAGACCCTGTGCCTTGTATAAAGTTATTATCATCATGTAAAGCACTGGAAATAAGAAAAGAGGTGGTTTGATAGTTATAAACAAAGGCCAAAAGCCTCTCACAAGAGCAGCATTTTTTATTTCCACAGTGTAAGTACTTGATGCCCTCTAGACTCAAGTCTTCTGGCAAGCTGCACTTAATTGACATAAACAATTCACAGCACCACCCATCAAATGAAGTTTTACAAAAGAGACCAATTAGATAACTATATGCACAATTCTGGGATGTATCTGGGAGTCACATATGGTACTTCTTGCCACTGTTTTCAAAATAAGTCTGTATTTCAGACAACGTTATAATGCAATTAATACCAAGTGGCTGTATTTTTGTAATATTGTTTCTTCAATGTCTAAATTTAATAAGGGCACCACCATTTGGAATTTCCCCTCTACTTACCTCCTCTAGAAATCTGTATCTCATTTCAATTTGCACATACTGCAAGACAGATTCCTTTTAATTCCTTGTGTTATGGCAGGTTTTGACAAGTAGGTGATATTCAACAGAGCAAACTTTAGACCTGGAGGGCCATGAAGAAAGGAAGATTCTTTCTCTCAGTTCTTGTATTATGCTTATTCCTACCATATCTGTCCCCCTCCAATTACTCAGGGTGGAACATACAGATATGTGCACCCATATCTGCCAAAACTCCTTTTCATTGAATAAGGAGAAAGGGTCAGAGATACAGCAGCATAAAGAGATTATGGCCATTCTCAGTCCCAGAGAGATTCCCCAGGACACTTTCTATGAGCACAGACTTGGGACCAGATTTGCAAATGACAGTACTGTGAACCTGGGTTAAGTTCTGAATACCATCAATTATCATAACAATATGAAAACAACTGCGGAACTGGGAGTAATTTAATCAAACATCCTCAGTTTTTCTCATTTTATGTGACTGTTTTGCCATGTGCAATGTCCAGGAATAATTAATACCTTGGGCAAAAATCTTAACCATTGGTACAGTATGAGAAAGCAATTGGTCTTGCAGTATTTCAAGTGCCATTCAAAACAGAAAGCACCAGAAAATGAAAGTCCCCTTTGGCTGCAGCTTCCTGCAACACCAGAGTATTTGGATTTATGTAAAACTTTCAAGTGAAATTCCTCCAGAACAGCTGAAACACCTTGCAGCTGGCCCTAACATTTAGGAGGTTGGTAACTTTTTTCTTCTATAGTTGAGGCATGAGACCCCAGAGTTTTAATCTTGGCTTCACACGACTTCGAACAGAGGAGTCTTTCCTCACTATGGCATTCTCCACTGATAAAGCAAAGCACTTTCCACTTTTTTTCCTGGCTGCTGCTGCAAGAGGAGTGAAAATCATATTTCAGGCTCCAACTTCAGCAAAATACAATTTTTAGGATGTAAACCAAAGGGCATGAAAGCCAAAAGGAACCCTACCACCTCACAAACCCTGAGAACACCAGAGAAAGTTCATGTGGTCTTTGACTCTCTTGTGACACATTCACCATTTTCAACTTTCTGGCAGCCTTGAAAGTTTTGTGTTCACCAGATTTTAAACAGTTTCATCAATCCACCTCTGTCTATATGTTCAAAGTTTTCTCAAATCAGATTTCCTTCACTGCTATGGGAAAAAGTTGAGATTTATCCTTTTGCTTTTTAGAAAAGCAGATGTCTATAGCAAGATCTAGGACTCTCTATTCAGACAACAGAGAAGAAAAGAAGCATTTGCTTTCTGTCATCTCTAAACCACCCAGCACATCAAAGTTCAAAGAAAGACTTTATCCCATCACTTTTCCTTTCAAGATCAACTAATGATCCCAATACAGCCAAACTATGAATTCTCCTTTATAAATACATTGTAAGAAAGAAAGATGAGGAGACCCTATTTTTTAAGGGGAAACAATATTTCTGCATGTGTATGTTCAGGGCTAACGAGCAACACCATCTGCAAGGCTGGAATATTTTCACACTCCTTTCTATTATACAAAACAATAAACCCTCTCCAGCTGATTTCTCTCATTGTGGAATGCAAATTGCCTATAAAAGACCTCAGGGTGTGAGAAGACACTTATCAAACAGATATTACACATGCTCTCATAGCAACTATGCTATCAACTATGCAATTTTAAATATATTAAGGATAAAAAAGTATCAACAAACCTGCTTTTTTTATTATAATAATCACCATCTGAAGCACCTCTGTGTGTCAAGCCACTGCTTTGGATAGTGATCTTTGTCACTTTAAGTCTGAGACAGCATCTGCTTCATGTCAGGTGAAGAAGTAAATTTTCATTAAAAGAGTGGAAAACAAAATTAAGTAATTTTTAATGTGTAAAAAGGGAGTACTTCCACCTCGATGTAACAGATGCTGTAACAGAACACAGAAAAGCTGCATCTTACACAAAAGTTTATTATGTAAAGGTAAACACACTATTACAGAAACTGAGTTCATTAACATTTTCATATAGAGTCGAATTCCCACAAATTACATTCACTGTTCATGGTGCATTCATGGAGTAACTGATCCCCTGAAAGAGCCAGTTTCTTGACTTTGACTGCAAGATTTTCCCTACTCAAATAATTCTGGAAATCAGGTGTGGACCTTTAAAAAAATGAGGTCTTAATGAAGTAAGAGATTTAGCAGAACAAACCAGATTACTGTCATCAGCCTAAACTGCTCAAGCACAAACAGTCACCCCTTTCAATAGTGTGGGTTAGTTTTATTCCAACTACTTTGATTTTAAAGCACACCAGTTAAAAGTCACTGAGAAGACTAACCATGGAGCTCTCCACAACCTGAAATTCAACTTCCTTGTTCTTACAGGGAAGCAATTAAGATCCAGTCATTTTTAATGCTTCATAAATAATCTTCACACTTGCTGTTAAGTTAATTAATATAATCAGTAATGCCAAACGCATCAAAATGAAACTTATTTTGCAAACATGCAAAATGTTCTGCCTCATTGCCTCTCTATCAAAATTAAATGTCATTTTGCTAACAACTTTTGCAAAGTTTTAATTTCAATCCCTTTTGATCACGCATCCTACCAAAAAAATGATACAACTAATCCAAAGTATAGTTGTGTTTTTCTGACAGAGTCCAAGTGTCATGGGAACACTACTTGAGCACTTAGAGCCTGAATCTGCAAAAAGTTCTGGGGTCAAGTTACTGATGTCTTTAAGTGTTTCATATCAAAGCATTGGGTATTATTCATTGACCTTCACTGAATTGCCAGAAATTGCTTTTATGTGAAATGAGAGTAGAGTAGATGGCTAAATTGTTCATTACTAGCAATGCAAATAAAAACCAAAATTATCTGTAAGAATTACAAGGAGAAAATCCCTATAACAGGCAAGAAGCAAAATCACACTTTTGGAATAGAAAGTTCATAACTATTTTGATGACCACAGACCAGCACTCAGCTTTCTCATTCTGTGCACAGAGTTCACACATTCATATGATAATTGCTCAAAACCAAAAGATACAGAGAATAATTGTAGGGTTTATTTTGTGGTCCTGTGCACCCTGGGAAATCCAAGTGTGGGGAGGTTCACAGGCTGAGAGGCGCCACTGGGATGCTGTCAGCTGCATCAGGGGCTCGACAAATCTCCATGTGCCTGATGTGCTGCCCACATTTTGGGGTCTGCTCCGAGCTTTTTGAGACCTTCCACTATGGGATTGCATTCTCTCCTCCTGAAAGCTGCCTGGAAGTCTGTCTGCAGCCCACCAGCAGAGAGTTGAGCTCCTACAAATGCTACGTTATTCACTGGCTGTTTTCCTGCATTGCATCAATATCTCACAGGCATAGGAAATTTCATTAAATGATATTCAGGAGCCTGCCAAAATGATAAAACAAGAAGAATCACCTAACCTTTCACTGTTGTTTCCCACTCATTAGAAGATGGGGAGATTATTTAGTGGATATTCCATGTGCTGTTATTACAATTGGGCTTGTAGGAAACTTCCACAGCTGGGCCCTTATTTTATTCAAAGATGATCACCAGGAAATCAAGAATGATTGTCAAGAAAGTATGAAAGCTGCAAGACAGTGGCAACTCATCTTCCCTGGCAGCTGACAGATTTTGGGTATTTCCTAGATATATACAGTGCTTGGTTCTTCAAGAGATTAAAATAATTAGTAAAACTGATATAAAGAATACATTTAGCATTAAACTCCCCTTTTTATGGGATAGCTATATGCACATCATAGGTTTTAACAATTTACTGTAAATACAGCTCTTCAAATAAACTTGCTGGCTGATACACTACATAAGTTGTTCCTCATAGAGCCCATGGCAGGTACCAAGCAATGAAATAGTTCATAGCTGAATTGTGGTATTTACTGATAAATCACAGGTCTGTTTCTCTGAACAGGAAACAAAATCTCCCTTCACTTCAAATAAAGTTTCCTTTCATTGTTTTCAGTGGTGCTATCCACCAGTGCTTCCAATATAAAACAAACAACATTTCTAGTGGCCTTCATGAATTCAAGCTTCTTCTGTGTTGCAAAAGGCAAAAAAGTTGCTCCTTGCACAATATTTTTGAATGTATTAACTTAATAAAAATCCAGGGTGAAACACAAAGGCAGAGCCCCAAGTGATTTTAATAGTTCTAAAAGGTCTACATCACAAATTAATTCATCATCAATGAATTCTGCATCTTTCTAAAAGGCTTTAAAAATTAAAAAAAAAAAAAAATACTGCTCATAGCCATTTCTCTGAACTCCACTTACGCAAATGTTCAGGAACCAGGACCACAGGGAAATGAACAGATCTAATCAAAACCTCAATTTCTTCTAATTTACAAGCAAGTTTTTCTGTACTTAGGCAAGACCCATGTCTCAATTCTTCCATAACCTCCCCAAAATGACAAGGAAAAAATTCATCCAGGTTTGATGCAGGGAGATCAAGACCAAGTCAATGCTGAAGCAAACACTATTGTTGGGCTGGAATTAACTTTTACTTTGTTTGTTAAACACCTCAAAATCCAGGTTATGTGTGCAAAACCCACTCCACTGAAACAAACCCAAATCATAACACTTCCTGAAAATAATTCATGTTTTAAAATTGAAGTTGCTTGCCCATTAGCCACAAATCCTACAGCAGATGATGCTGACAAGGAGTTAACTCAAACAGCAGGCAGCAGAGCACATCACACTGCTGGCACATCAGAGCTATTTCCAGCAGCCTTTTTGTTATTGGGTGGCATTTTACCTTGGCTTGTTTTAATTTTATTTTTTTTCCTAAAGTGACATTTTTCACATCAGAAACAATTTACCTCTAACCAGGTTTTAAATCAATGATTGCTTGTCAGTGCATATTTGCTTTCAAGTAATCTATTTTAAACATTTGCATTTCAATATATGAAAGGAAGCTGAAGTCTTTACAAGCAAACACAAACCATAGAACACATCTCCAGAGCATGAAGGAATTCTGCACACCTTTGACAAAACCTTTCACTTTTAGTAGGAAAAAAAATATGGACTGAACTCACCCATTGTTCCAGAATCCAATCCCAAGTCCTCCAACAACAGCTTCCATCCAGGAAGGCCTGAATCCCTCACCTGGAGCTAGGGAAGCACAGGCTGACCCAAAACTCACAACCCCACTCCACCTCTCCCTGAAGGGAGGAAATGTAAATGTACCTTCCTTCTCCTGCAAGCAACTCTGGGGTGAGCACAGGTTTAGCTGATGGATCTGGTCATTGCAAGCACCTGATCCAACCTGAGGGGAAGGGAGAGAAGGTGCAGAGTAAGAGCTTAATCCCTGCCACTTCATTCTGAGGTGCACCTATGCTACCCCTAACACAGGGAATGGACAGAATTCGGGGATAAGCAGGGCTGGAGTGTAAGAAAGGGCAAGAAAAGAATGAGTTGAGGGAAGTTACATCAGATGCTGCAAGTTCCTTTAGCTCTACTCAGAAAGCCAGTCTCCTGACATAAGCACAGTCCAGCAGGCGAGGTGACCCTGGCATTGCCCTTCCCTTGAGACAGTGTGAAGCCACAGACTTCAGGAAAGGTGGATACAGCCTATCTAACTGTGCCTTTCCAGAGAGGTACACAGGCCTGACTGCAGGTTGGAATAAGAACTCCTCTGGAATTTACTCTTCCACCAAGAAATAATTCATCTCAAATAGGATAAACTCAATCACTCAGACTTGACAAGAAGCTCATGAATTTCAGCCCTGGAAAATACAGATTCTCTCATTATTCTTCAGCAACTCCAAAAAAAAAAAAAAAAGTTAACACTGCTTTAAATTCCAAATACACAGAGGCCAAGACACTCATTGACTTCTCGCGGGAGCAGGATCTGGCCCAGACACACGAAACGTTTCAAAGGCAGCCTTGGCTCACAACAAGGATCAGCCCAGACAAAAGTATTTGAGTCAGGGCATTGCCAGACAATCTTGCTGGTTGTCAGATCTGCAGTGTAATGACATGTCAATTTGATTCCTTTTGTGCATGAGCCTGGAGCCTATCTTTGGGCCTGAATTCTTCTGTACTTTAGTTTTTCTTTTGTTCCAGTGGCACTTCTCCCAACATTACTTGACAATGAGTGATGCTCCACAACCCTGATCTTTCACACCCTGTTGGTGACCTATAACTTTTCATGCATAACCTTTGACCTGGGCCCTGACAGTTTGATTTATTGTCCAGTGTTATGATTTATGAGTATCTTCTCAGAATAATTAACGGACAACAGGTGGCAGCATAATAATTTTGATTACCCAGCGGTTCATGAAACCACTACAAAGGTGACTTCATTTACTGAATAAGAAAAGGATAACAATTAAAAATTACACAAAGCAACCCTTTTATGCCTTTTTGTTTTTCACCCTTTGTCTGTCCAACAGAAGACTTTATTTAGGCTCATTGCCTCCCTTCTCAAATATCCGGAACTCAGATTCTGTGCAGAAGACAATGGCACCCAAATCATGGTGCTAGAAGAATTATTCTGCTGTCAGGAAACACTTCAATCTCATGTTGTCAGTTTTTATGAGACCAGTGTGTTATTTTTAAAATCTGTTTGCAAAGCTGTACCATGCGGGCCAAAGTTCATCCCAAAGAGTAGGTTTTTGTTTTATAATTTTGCATAATTGTGGAAACGTTTCTTGGATTCCATTTACGTGAAGTTAGAGCCTCAGAAAGTCAAAAAAATATTTGCATGGTTCTCCTCTTATGTATGCAGTGCTTCTCTCTAAAGGTCTTTAACCATCTCTAGTGATCATAGAATGGGAGGAAACTTTCACAGAATGGTTTTTGTAGGAAGGACCTTCCAACCATTATCTTACCTTTGTGGTAACATACATTTTGCTGCTAAGTTTCTCAAATATCAAATACCACCAAAATAAACTAGACAGTGGCACAGATTTGTCCAATTCTATTGCTTAAAAATAGGCTTAAGACAATCTGTATTTACAACATGTTCACATTTCCATATATTTGATCCAATCCATAAGGCCCAAATAGATTTTGGAGCTTTTTCTCCCAGAAACTTCATCCCAACGTTGATGGACTCTTTCTCATCATTATTCTACACACTGCCCTCCTCCTTATTTCAGTTGATCACAATTTCTTAGCACTTTTGATAGGCATATGTTGACATGGAAGAGGACATAACAACATCATCCAGATGGACACATTTTCAAAGTTAATCAATAAAAGTTTGGGTGAAGTCAGTTTGAGTTGCAAGTGTTTAAAACTTCCAAAAATTGAACTGATGGTGAGTAAAGCACGGAGATGTGATGTGTTTGCTCACAGGATATAAGTTGTGTTGCAGAACAAAGCTTTACTTTAACTGACATTACAGGTTCACTAATTCTTAAATACAGTTTTAAATATTGATTAAAATAAGTGGGATATTGTGTGTGGTTTCTTAATCTTTATTAAAAGATAAAGAGTGTAACATCTACCAGAACTCAGTGCACTAATGCCAACAGACCACTGTCAGCATGCACCAGCTTGGCCAGTGGAGCCAAGAGCTTCCTTCTCATCCTCCCTAAAAATAAACTAAACACGTTACAATTCTAATTCTGCTCTGAAATCTGACAGCAAAAATTGTTAGTATTTGTCTGCATGCCCAAGACAGCATATGCAAAAGGAATTTTGGTACTATCACAATGACTATATTATAGGCTTATCATTTTTAATTGACTTTATTACTTATAAAAATATTCCTACAATCCTGCTTTGCATCAGTTCTGTAACAGTCTAACACAGAACTATGAAGTATCCATTCCTGTTACATTCAGATTTTAAACTATCTGATGGAGAGCCTGGCTAATAAATAAAGGCAAGTTCCCAGAATATTAAAAGCACTCAAGTTTTTGCAAGGGTCCTTAGTGAAAAAAATAAATAAATTACTGCTTTGGAGATCAGACTTGGTTTATTCCCCTCCCTTCCCCTGAGAACTCAAAGATACCCCTACAACCAAATACTCTTATAATGAAGCCAATTTTGTCCTTAGTAGTTTTATCAAACCTTTAATACCACATTAGCTGCTTAATATCCAGTGAAAGTAGGAACAGAAAAGCACCAGCATCCAACTGCAGTCTCAGAAGAGATGAAGGAAAAATTTGCAACAAATCATTTATCAGATTAATGCAGCTGCTTTTGCTGCTCATGAAATAGCCACAAGCTTTCTGCAAATGGAATAATAATAACAATGATAGTCAACAAAAAAAAAAAAAAAAAAAAAAAAAAAACCACAAAAAAAAAAAAAACAAAAACAGAGCATGTATGCCACAGTTTGTTCTAATTAACGTTTTAATTTGGGACAGTGTCTCAGTGGTGATGTGTCTGGTCTCTCACATGACACCATTTTTCTCTTTGATTGGGTGTTGCAGGGGGATTCACGGTGCAGGGTTTTACACACAGATCTTAAAGAGATGGCTGCAAATATAAATGAACACAACTGGGTTCCCCCACTAACACTCAGTTATGGAAATACTGACACGGGTTTAATTGCAATGACTCATTTCAACATCAGGGAGTTTGAGTATCTTCTGATTGTTTCTAACTTCTATGCCACACCAGCTAGAAAGAAATATTAATTTTAAAAATAAGTAGAATAAAAGCTCCTACCATGAAATTTTACCAGATTTACATAGAGAAATTAAGGCACAAATATTCTACATGTTCCATGTCATTGACATAGTGGGATTCTCACACGGGAAGTGGCAAGCTTTAAAATGGTATATGTGCTCAAATCATGATGTGATTTTAGTACTTTGTTTCCCATCAATTTTTAAATTAATTATCTGGAAGCAAGCAGCGGTTCATTTTTGGTCATAGACTTTTTGATTAGAAGCTGTGACCCTTTATGCCTTTTTGGCATGCTCTATACAACACCAATGACATGCAGCATGACCTCTGACACCTGATTCAACAAAAAGTAACTCCCGGACAGATCTTTCATATTCAGCAATCTCTTTGTTACTCTGGGACACTTACCCAATTCCATCCCTTAAAATCCACTATGTCTCCCCTTTTTCTCCCCTACCCCCTCCTACTCAGCAACTTATTTGGTAGCAACATTTCTGTCCTTCCATTTGTGTCTCTCCTTCTGTTTTTACAAACTTTACACTATACCATCGTCCCATATGTTTGTGCTGCACACAAGGAGGTTTCTTTAGAAAGCGCTGATGCTAATTATAAATTTAATTTGCATTTTAATTAGAATGGTAGCAAATTAAAAGCGTGGCAGCTGGAGAATTTTGAACGCTTTGCAGAGATTTGGTGTCAGTATCTCCCTGCTTCTGACTTCGCTCTCTTTTCATTTTTCCCCTCACTATCTTTCATTCACACAAACATATTGGCAATTTTTCTCCTCTCTTGTTTCTTTTTTTTTTTTTGTCTATTTTTTATTTCTCCATTTTCCCCCCAAGGATCAAGTTATAAATTATTTCTTTTTTGTACTGATAAACAGTATACTCTTGTCTTGTGCCAGTACACCGTGTACTGTAGTGATAGTGCAGCTTTTAAGTGAGCTTTTGTGAGGCTCTGTCAGTGCTGCCCTATTTTGCTATTTATATCCGTCGTTTATTTACAGGTAGGAATCTTTTCTATGCCCCCTCGACTAATTTCAAATTCCAGACCATAGCAGCAAACTCTAGCCTAGCCCTAGACATTTCTTTTTTTTTTTTTTTACATGCTACAAATTTGCAGTAAGTCTGAAGAACCTTAACAAAAGCCATTCAGAGTGCACGGGGGACCGCTCAACTTTATTCTCTACTTAGCAAACGCTGCTTTCAATGTGCTTTTGGACAAAAGGCTGAAGTAATCTGTCAGTCTTTTGGTCCATATAATGGCAAATATTCTGGCCCAAGAGTCTCCCAGTGCTGTCTTTCATTTGCCATGCGAGCATGTCTGGTTTTAGTCCTCACGTGAGCACATTTAGTCAGTTCTGTCATTTTCCCTATGTTGCATCTCCATGGTCATTTTCATTCCTTCTGTTCGCTTCCCCCATGGTGTCCTTGCTCAATAATTTTCATTAATTGATTGACAGCTCTGATAGACCCAACTAACCTCTATCTCACTCTCATGTCGGTTTTTAAATAAGTACTTGTACGTCCAATGACCTTGTCGCCTCATCAGATATCAGAAAATGAGCATGCAGATATGGAGGAAGCTGATTAGCAAAATAAGGAAGATCTCACTCCTGGCGTAAGTCCATAATAAGCTCTGACAACTAACTTTAGAGTTAGGCATTGGAAACAAAAGGAAACAATTGTATACCTACAAATGTGGAGTAAATACACCTTAACCAGTTTCCTAAGTGCTGGCTGCAGTTAAAGGAAGATTTGGAACATCAGGAACATAACAACCTTTCTAAAAAGCTGGAAAACAAGCTCTATTTCCAACATGGGAATTGTATGTTGGAAATACTCAACCTTATTCTACAGTTTATAATTCTGTTTTCATATACCTGGACAGCATTGTTTAGCTCCCCAAAATCCATCCATGGAAGAGGAAGTGAATGTATAAATAAAATTACGTTCTATTTAATTTTATTTAGCATACAGCTTAATTATTTACAGCACACCAGTGATCTTTCCCTTAGTAAAATTAATTAAACCTCAAAATATTGTGGGGTTTTTTTTTGTTTTTTTTTTGTTTTTTTTGTCACACACCCCTAAATCACCAGATGAACTTACATGGGGTATTCTAGGTATTTTAATTAGAATTTTTTCTTGTAGAAAATATAAGGATTTAAACAAATAAAACCATCAGAAACGTTTATTTATATTTTTGTTTTAAAGGTAGGAAACTGAGGTTCAAGGATGCTTGCAGGTCAGAAATCATTTCAGCTCAACTGAGTCCCAGTCTTCCATAATGCCACACTCTATTTCAGATCACTGCAGCATTGTAGATTTCAATTTTTTTTTTAATGTAGATAGAGATTTGTCAAGTGGCATTTCAGTTCTTTGGTACAGAGGATGCCAAATGTCAGTCTCACTCATGTGCTTTAATGAGCCAGTTTAAGACTGTTTACCAAACTGTAAAACCTTCTTGGAGCTGCTATTTGAGCTCCCTTAAGACCAGAAAATATGACAGAATATACTTCACTGGAAAAAGGAATGAGTCTGTTGGAATGTCACCTCTACTTTTTCACCTGTGCAGACTAATTCTAATCCCACGCCCCTTTTTCACACCTGCACAGCTGCAATTTTCATAGTTTCATCCCTTACTATTTTTACCAGTTTCACTTCTTATCCAGCTGGTAGGAGAACCAACAGCATGAGGCCTTGAAATAGAAATGACTGAAATTGAGTCTAATATGATCTTCAAATACAGCAGCACCTTGTTTTTCTCCCTCCTTTGGCTTTTGCATAGGTGAAAGACATCTGCTTTTCTGTGTGAGGTGAAGTTATTATTGGCTCTCACCAGACTGAAGGGCAAAGCAGGAAGATGGAAAGGCAAACTAGTCAAAAAGTTGTCTAAAAAGGCCTAGCTGGAATTCAAGAATATGGACAGTGAGAAAAATCAGATCATTACTACTACTGGTGTAGATTACAATTAGTGTAGGTGCACTCTAGTATTTATATCCAAGTATTTTGTGGAATATTTAATTGCTTACTAAATCACTATACTTTTTGGTGCAGCAGGATTCCTTGATTTTCAGAAAGGTGATGCCTGGGATAGGTTGAGTCTGGAGTTGCACATAAACCATGCTCAGACTGTCTTGGAAGCACTCTACCTTGGCACATCAGTCATCAAGAGCACCAAGAGCAAAAAGTGGTAAATTGCCTTCAAAGAAACCCAAAGAAAGTGTATGACAGAAAATACTGAAAAATGTCTGTAATTGTAAACTCTTAACTCTGTTGGCATTTAAAACATAACAAAATCTTGCTATGAAGGGCACTTGTCTTTCAAGAAACGCTATGTTTTTACAGATGCAATTTTAAAAAAATAATAAAATCTTCACTCCCATGGGCAACTTCCAGCTGTACAAGATTCAAATCTCACTGCTAGGGGAGTTCAAAGTAGAAATCTATTTCTGAAAGCTCCCTTAAAAGAATTTTGCTTGAGTAAGTGATTCCATTAATTTTAAAGCCTTCTGGGCTACCAACAAAAAATTCAGTGACCTCAGTGAAAGAAACCACATGGGTCTAGACTGACTATTTACAGGAGTAAAGCTTTGCAGAAGATAAATCAACTAAATTATCTTCAAGATCTAACTTCCACAATAGGTAAGAAACACTAGGCAAAATGCTGATACTTGGTTACCATAATTAACCTTGCATTTTAATTGTAGTATTGCACAATAAAATTCTAATTTCTGTTGCACTGTTATACACCCTGGAATACTTTTCTCCTTTGGAACATAAACAAATCAAAACAAGCTCTACTGTTGGATGAGCTCTGGTCAACTGAATTTCTTTTAATAACTTTTTATTCTGAAGTTGTCCATGGAGGACACTGCCTTCTCCAAATTACATGCCTTCCACCTTAGCACTTTGGAAAGGCTTGGATTTTATTTCATGTAAGTTTTTGCAGCTGTACAAAATACTTTCATTAACCCAAGAATGGATTATTTGGAGTGCTAATTAATTGATTCTTCAAAATGCCAATTGACATACTCCTAGGGAAAACCTGATCTAAGCAACTATGTTAATCAAGCTATTGTACTTATGGTTCTGTCTGAATATCAGACCATCTGAAATGAGGAGAACTTTGCCATTACTATCCTGGACCTCTTGTGGGCAGCTAATTAATATGAGTAGACTATGACAGTTGCACTTGTACATTCACTGTACTGCCTGACAATAACTCTATAAAATTAGATTTCAGCTAAAGAATGGAAACAGTGTTAAATACCATTATTTGCCTTCCTTTGATGTCTGAGAGTCATTATGAAAGCAATTACAGCAGTTTCTCTGTCTGTATGTCTACAGGGTATTTATCTGTATCTGTCTGAGTCCTTTGCCAGGTGGAGAATATATGGCATATTAAAGACAAGGGAATTCAGCCTCAATTATCAGACTATGAACAGAAGAAGAAACAAAATCAGAGTTTTGCAGATGATCCTGCTAGAAAACAGTAATTTAATATTAAAGGCAGGTAATCTGGGGAAAACTTGCCCACTGCAGCATCTTTTTATTTTAATATCATTGATTCCCCCCCCTCCTTCCATTGTCCTATTTGTTTCCTGTTCTTTCAGCTTCCATGTTTTTCTAATACCTCTGCTCACTTTAAATAAGCTTATGCTGGGTTTGAGAGTCTCATCAGCATGAGACTTTTTTATAAGCCCTACTTTTTGTTTCTTAATTACACAGAGATATTCTGCCATCGAAAAACCCCTCAGAGGAAACAAGTGATTCTGGGTGGGGTAAGGCCAGATTGAGGCCATATGCTGAAAATACAGTGAGGAGCTTTTTCCTACCTACAGGAGTCTGATGTTCCATTCTGCCTGAGCCCAATGGTTTTTTCTGCCCTCCATAGCAGTATGACAAAATCCACAGGCTGGCAGATAGGTTTAAACTGTGCCAAATTTACACACAAAAGGGCCAACACCAGATTCATCCTTTGGATTCCTTCAGCTCTCTTCACACAACAGGCCACTGGACAAATAAAGACAATCTTCCCATTACTTTTCTATGTCACTGTGTTTAGAACTGAGAAAATTATGTTCTGCAAAAAAACTCTTTGAAAAATACTAATTTTTCAAGCAAACATGTATACAGAAAGCATGAACATTTTGCTTTTTCGCCTGAAATATGTATTAGTCCTTACTCTATTTTCAGTATATTGAAGTAACATCCACTCATAAACAGCTTCATTATTCCTTCATAATTTCCAAAATGTGGGTATTTTACCACCTTGTCCTCCCAGTGTTCTCCAATAATAAACCTCACCCCAAATCTCAAAATGTCAGCTCCATCAAGAGTCAGCACTTCTAGTACTGTCACTAAATTCTGGTGATGAGATTTTGTAACTGCACCTGAAACATCATGGAGAGCTATGATTTGGGCAGATGAAACAAATGCCATGGTATTTCCAAACTGATTGCCCAGTTGTACCATACACACAGGGAAGCAGTACAGAGCTGGATGAAAGCTGCTTTGCCTCACTATTCAGGGCTGACAGGATGCTAATTTATCTTAGTTGCCTGCTATCCATCATCATTTGACAGTCTAGTGAATGTATCAATAAAAGCCAAAGATTCTCCTCTTGGTAACCCCAGATTTCTGATGCTTTATGATGTCTTTTGTTTTAAACAGAAAAGCAGGAACTTTAGCAAAAGTCATGCTGACCATCAGGCACGATGACTACTCTGAAACTTGAATTTATTTTTAGGAATAGACTTTAACATGATATTAAAAAATAATACATCTTGACTTTGTGTGTGTGTGTGTGTGTGTGTGTGTGTGGAGGGAGGGGGGAGATTTAATACTTTAAGATATTCCAGGGGCAATTTAGATAAAAGGCCCTGTAGTGTCTGACCATGTACTACCTATGCCTAGAAGGGTTTGACTGTGTCTGCCATGACATGAAGGCTGACCCAGTCTTCAAGAAATCTGGACTCTTTTCCAGCTGCATATTCTTGTTTCAACTTTTAAAGAAAGCACTTATTAGGCTACAGACATTTCCTTCTGCCCTTCTTGGACATTTTACTGGCAGTCTCATCTTACAATCTCTTTTTCCATCCCATAAGGGCACATTCTGATCTTGGTCACTGGAAATCCTAATTCTTGCAAAATTAGAATGTTTATTAAAAAAAGTGTCTGTGCAAATGTACATAAATATATATGCTACATGAATTTTTATTTAAAAAGATTAATGAATGACGTAAGTCTCATTGAAACCTTAATACCTTCTGAGCAGAGATACTGTGCTCCTTCAAAGAAGGAAAGGATTTAATGATATATTAGACATTTTACAGTATAAATATATTCTTGATTAATTAAATCTGTGTAGTCTATTGCCTTACCCTGAGGAAACTATGATATTCAACAATACTTTTCTTAATAAGAATAAAAACCCAAACAACTTGCTTTTGATATTTAACCTAGGAGAAGAGATGTAGAGAAAAATATTTTATGAACTTGTATAAACAAAGAAATTTAATTCTTTCCTTTAATTAAAAAGAAACAATGCAACTTGTTAGAAATGTAAGAAACACACTTACTTTCTTCAAAAAGGAAGATTAATACAGGTTAAAAAGCCTTTCCAGTTTTACAAAATTAATACTGTGCTTAATTACATGAGATTAAAATTTCATTATACATTATACTTTAATTGGCATAGAAAGGGCCAGAGGTTAAAACCTTTGCACGAGTTACCTTTTGTACTGTTCCAATATCTAATAACATAGCAGTTTTAAATTATAAACCCTGACAACATTTAACAAGTTTCTTACATGTTTTAATTTTACCCTAGTAATCTTTTATGTGGAGCAGTAGTGTTCCTGAGGTCATAATCCTGGACAAGGAAACAAGCAAAGACAGAAATCACTACAAAGCCAAAGGGGCTGGATGTTATTGGATTATGGGAAAGTCCTACCTGGACTCCAATATCAGCTATAGGTTCAGACAGTGCTATTCACAACAGCTGTGATGGTTAAAATACACTGTGTGGGGCAGCTTTTTGCCTCCTAAACAAGCAGCTGTACCTTCAAAAACATTGGGAACTTCCTGGGAAAAGACCAAAGAAATCTGGAGGGTCCTTCAAGTGGCCTTGAACTGTTTAAAGCAATGATGCCATGCTCTACAAGTGGGATTTTCAGGGGGCTCCAAGGGGTTTAGGCACACAAAGCCTATTGACCTCTAATGGAATTAGGACACCTATTCCAGAGGTGTTTGGAAAACCCAACACTACTCAGGACAATGTTCTCTGAACATGGATAAGAGGAGGCAACTGTTTCAAGGACAAACACAACTCGTTTTTGGAAATGAATACAGCAATTTATTTATATGTATAAGGAACATTTTGCTGGTAAGCTACTGCATTCCCACTCTGCTCCTCTCTATAATGAATCCCTAATGAATCCACCTGGTTGGTGGATGCAGGTGAGTCTGGAGAATTGATACTGCTCTACAAATACTGATTTGCACACCCACAAACAGATCAGATATTTTAGTGTTGCTGCAACTGACCTCTTGAACAGCCTTTACTCCTGAACAAGTCCAGGGGAAAAAACCTTTTTTTAGGGAGTCAGTAGTAACATCTGCCACTATGGGGACCCAAGATGCAATCTCTTCCTACTGAATTCAATGATTATTGATTATTATTTAGTGTTGGCAAAGTCTATATGTACATGGACTCCTTGCTGTTTAAATGCCAACTACAAGAATTTAGACTGGACAAACTAAAAACTGCAAAAGAACTTTCTAAGCCATTTTTGACCTTTTGCCCCATTCTATACTTCTGGGCATGTGAAAAATTAAACAAGGGCTGCTTTTTATGACAAATGCAGGCAGTTCAGCATCTACATCATGCAAACAACTGCATCCACCAACAGCCATGTGTTGTTTAGCAGCATCCCACAGCGACCTGGAGAAAAGGGGTGTTTGTCCATGCTGTCACACTGAGGTGAGAACAGTTCTAATTACCTATTTTTTTTTCCTGAGGTAGTTTACAGTTGAATCTCATTATTGGATAAATGTTTAATCAACTCTAAAAAATACAGTATAATTAGATACAGCATGAGGAAAGGAGGGAAGCAGCTCCAAGAATGGCAGAAGCCAACTCAGTATTTTGTGAATATCTTGTTTGAACCAAAATTCAGGTGCTGAAAAATACACAGGTTTGTGCTTTTAAAACATTTAACAATCTTATACTACATCTTTAGACACTAAAACAGTTGTTCAGACTCCCATTTGAATTAAATTAGTGTAACTTCATCTAAATCAGAGATGTGCTGATTTGCCAAGTATGAGTCTCTGACCCACACTCTTTTTTAGTAGCATACCAACTCTGAGCCTGATCATGTTTTCACTGAAAAAGAAAACTTCAAAGGGATTTTTGAGTGGTTAATGAAATTCAGGATGAGGCCTTCTGCAAGTAACTATAGAGAGTAATTTTAAAATATCTTCTTCATTAAAAGGACAAACTTTCAGAGCCAGCAAATGGAATTCTGTAATTAAAACATGTTTGTTTAAAAAAATAAATCTGGAGAGGTCTTGGACAGTGAAATAATATCCTTTAGATTAGTGTTTAATTGAAAACAGTATTTACTGCTCTACTGCATTTGATAGAGCTCTTTACTGTGCTTCTTTATGTATAATTGTATTTTGCAACCAATTTAAAATAACTAGATGAGTGCAGTCCTTATATAAGGTGAAGATGAGTCCTTGCAAGGATATCAACGTCTACAGGGGTTTCTTTCTGACAGATATGAAAAAGTAATTTTCGTTCTGCTACTTTCCTATGATCCTTTCTGCATATAAAATGCCTTTCACAGACATATACACACACAGGACTCCTCACCTGAGAGCAATACTTCCTGAAATACAACATAGCCCACTCTAATACTTGCCCCATCTTTGATTTAGGGATGAGTCAGATCCTAACAATAGCTTTTCTCCTCTAAGAGCATAATCTGTTGTTTTTACACCCATAATTTTTTAAAAATGTGACTGCTACAATTGTAACAAATAAATAAATAGGGACAGTTCTGCCTTGACAATGTTATGGGTAAGTAGCTCAAAAGATAATTCTAAAATTTTAAATTGCAAAGGGGAAGTTTAGGGCAAGTGACTCTTTTCCCTGCCTTAGAAGTATCACTGATTTTACCAGATTTTTTAAATTGCAAAGCTCTTTGAGCTGCTCTTGCAAGAAGCCTGAGTACTCAAAATTTGGCCATACCAGTAGAAATAATAATGAGCTTGGCTTTGGATGATTATGCAGCCCATTTCCTCACCCCACTGACAATTGCCTTGTTGCATCTTTGATCAAGTTTAGTTTAGATACACTCAGATCAATGACCCTGTCTGTCCTCATACTCATAAAAGATGAGTTTAACATGATGCTATTGAAACAGCAATAATAATGCTCTGCCACACCAGGAAAAAAATGTGCTGCAAGTCAAAATATTTCCTGGTAAAGATATTACATTTTTTAAATGTGATTTTAAAAGCAGGAAGAGGATCTCAGTATGACTTATTTTCATGTGAGAGACTCAAGCTCTTCCCTTCTGTGCCCATACTCTGATTGCATTTAGCATCTCAGCCTATTGTTATAGACAAGAGAACGTCCAACTCTCCCAAGGTTAATTGACTGCTGTTCTTTGAAATATACATGAGAAACTGTATTGACTGTCTCACATCCAACCTCACCTGTCATGCAGGAGGAGAACAGGAACAGGGGAAAGGACTCCACAAATGGATGAGAAGGACAAAGGTGAAATGCAAAGGGCAGCACTAAATTTCACCAAAATCCCTTCTCTGTTGTTGTCTTGTGTGTTTTCCAAACCAGCTCTTTGGGATTAGAAAAGAGTCTGTAATTTTAAGAAGAGATTTCCCCTATAAATTTACCAAGTCACCCAGTTCTCCTAATGCTATAGGGTCTCAAGGCAACTGAACCCAACAAACAGGAATATGCAGATGGCCCAGATTCATTTGCAAAACTAACATTTGTGGCTTTTCAGCCTTTCCTAAGGATGGCGATTTCTTCACATATGGAAATACTTCCATAACATTTTAAAGTCTACACTGATCAAACTTCCACAAATAACCATTTTATCTCAGATATTACAATAGCAGTACCCCAATTACCTCAGTCAAGAATAAAATGACAAACATTATGTTGGCATGATCTGACAGAGTCCCATAGGGAGAGTGAATCAGACCATCATCCCTGAAGTGTTACATGTAACTTCTTTGGCTCTTTACATCAAATTTCAGCCTTGAAACATTAAACCAGATTATGCCACTGTATCTGCTTAAAAAGTGTATAAATGATTTGCAAGAGTTCTCTGGGGGGAAAATGTTCTTCCCTGTGACTTCCACATGTGGTCTGCACACAGGGATATCAGAAGTGCAGCATCTTCTGGAGATATCTCACAGAATAAATAATATCACATAGGAACTGACAGTCTAAATTGCAGTCTTTCCAGGCTCATTTCTTCAAGGGATAGAATTAAATTTGGCTTAAATATCACACAACTTCCCGTGTTTTGAATGCTCTGACACCAGGAGAACAGCTGGAATTGTGAAACCTCAACACTCCTTGAAAACCGCTCCATGTAAAACGGAACCAAAGGGTTTATTTTTTAGATAAAAAGCATTGTTTTGTACAGCATGCCTGTAGTCACACAACAGCAATTATTGTTATGCTCAGATTGGAAAAGGGGTTTACCTCACACTGCTGACACAGCCCTACCCACAGAGCCATCCCCTGAAGAGCCCAGAGAAGCCAAGCACACATCTGATTTTCGTGACTTGTGTCTCCACAATGACAAGCCCGTACCAGACACATTTCTGATGATGAGATAACCCCTTGTAATGCCTCCACCATGATAACTGGATTTCTGCTAAGCTTTCCATGACCAAATTACAGCCATAATCGTGACACACTGCACACCACTGCCAACAGCATAAAGTGACACCTGCTAACAACAGCTTGAAAAGGAACTTGTTGCTATGACCAGAAACATAAACAATAAATAAGGGGCTGTTTTTTCTAAAACTTGCTCATATTGGATCAGGCTCACCTTGACAGCCTCACAGAGCCAGAGCCTACCTTCACACCAGGCACAAACTCTGAGTGCAGTGAAGCACTTTGCTGATGGAAAAAAGAAAATACTCTCCACATCATACGAAGGAGTAGCAGTCACACAGATCCAATTAAATCTCTTTGGATTACACTCAACCTCCATCTAGACTTTAGAACAGAAAATCCACAAGTGCAATCTGTGCAAAAGCCAGAGGTAGCATATTTTCACTGCTCAGTTCAGCACTAGGAGTTACAAATGCCAGTGTCCTATTCCCTTTCAAAATCTCTCATCTCCTACCCCCTACCTGCCAGCTTTATAGAGCATTTCCCTTGCCACTAATTCTGATAGCATGCCCTAATTAACTCATTTTATCTTTTGGTATAAATCAATTACAATTAAAATATAGTTTGTCAAACCTCAGTGGACTGTTGTTTCATGTTAAAAACATTTTTTACTCATGAGAGAAAGTGTGATTAACTTCAATAGAAAGCTTAAAGTTCAACTTACTATGTGCAGAGGGAATCGAGCAGAATCCTTTGCAAAACACTCCAAGCTTCATCTCTGTGTAAGGAAACTTAAACAAGTGGAGGGTTTTACACTGGTCACTGAGAATGTGGGTCAGGATCTAGGAAAAAAAAAACATTGATAAGTTGTTGGCTTGGTTTTGTTTCATTTTAAAAGCGTGGTGAATAAGATGATGAAAGAACATCCAGCACTTGAAAAGATCAAAAAGAGCTTTTTAGGTGTCACGCTTTTTTTGAGATATATTTGAAATGTGCAGTACTGTATTTTAATTTTAGATGGAAGGTTAGAACACAACAAGTCCAGTGTTCCACCACAGATAAGGGATTCAGTTTCTTTGGCCATGAGTTAGCAGTAGCAGAAGTCTGGCAGAGCTCCCTGTTTCAATAGGGCCGGAGGTGCACTGGAAGTGTCCTGTCCCTGCTCATATAACCACAGAAAACCATTTTAAACACTAAATAAACAGTAGAAGAACTTTCCACACACTATAAATGTGTTATATATGAATTATCTAAGATCCTATATTCCCAATAAATGGAGAGAGTTGAAACTGAAAAAATAATCTGTGTCTAGATAAACAGGACTGTAATACTTTAATTCTTTTTTATCCTAGTGCAATTTTGGTACCACAATGTCACAGAATAAAACATGGAAAATCCTCATCTGATGGATTTCAGTGGTTGCACTGGTAAGGGATAAGGGAAGGGGACACATGCCTGAGGGGGGACCCTTGAGAGGACACCCATGGAGGATCCCACAGTATCACACACATCCCTGAGGGATGGCAGCCCCTGAGCAACCCCTGGGACACCCCTGAGGAGCCACCCCATGGAATACCAGCAGCCCTCCCCAAATTACTGATTTTCAAGAAGAAATGTGAAGAAAATTGATGTTTGATAAAATTCTTCCACTTGGTTCAGAATTATGCATAGATGCCACAATTCTTTTCCCCTGCTAAGTGACACACCAGCCCCATCTTACTCTAGTGTAGCTTCATTTTCACCCAATAACGCTGGCACTGCTCCAGCAGTCCACTTCAACATGAAGATCAGCTGATTTTAAAACCCCTAACTATCATAAAACTGGTGTGTCTAAAATTTAACATGACTTGGGGCATCTTTGGATGTGAGCTCACAGCCTGCCCAGCCCGCCTTGCCCTGAATTTTCTGCTAAGTGTAATGATGTTCAGCATCCTCAGACACAGCACCTGAAATCCAGGTGACTGCACTAAAAGTCAAAGTTTCCATTCCCACAGGCACAACTGCAAAGCAGTGCAAAAGGGGGCATCATTTAACAACTGGATTTCTGCTGCACACTTGCATTGCAATGAATCAGATCCCTGTATTTACCATCAGCTGGGAGCCTGTGATGATTGCTGCTCTCAGAAGCTTGAAATATTTCCTTTATGTTTTTATCCTATAAGATTCCATGGGTATTTTACTGCACATTTGTAACGAGTACAGCTCTAGATTAGCAAACCACGGTTTTGTTTGACCCCAGCTACCATGTAAGCTTCTAGTTTTCTCTAGTCTAAAGTACACTGAAGTATTTTTCTGCTTTCCTGCAGTTTTTAAGTAGATAATAAGTCCCAAACTTCACCAGCCTTTAGCTGAAAGAAGCTTGTCACGGTGGTTGGTAGCTAATGAAGATCCTTTTAGTTTATCTTCATCAATTGTCAAATATTTGAGTCCATGAAGTGGTGTGATGAGGTACAAAGACAGATATTTGAAGGGATTTTAACTCATTTGAGCAATTACATGCTTAACTGCCCTGCGATAATCTGTCAGTCTGAGTCTTTTCTACACAGCAGAAGTGGGGAGTATTAGAATAGCTGGATTTAGAACATAAAGGCCTGGCCTGAATGGAAGAAAGGCACCAGAGAAATTAATTGCCAGTAACAAACAGCAGGACTGCTTGCAAGTTATATATCACATAGTTACCTACCAGCAGTGGTAGGAGCCAGCTGTAAAATAACAGGCTGAATTGTGACAAAATAGTCACTGCTATGAAATCAGTGAATACCATGAAGAATTTAAACTAACATTGGCTAATCGAGTACATTGTATTACATAAATTATATAGATACAGAGATAAAAATCTTGTATTATGTAAAGATTTGCTATACCTAAATTTCAGTAAAACAAACATGGCTTTAATTACAGCTCTAGGAATCTTAAGAGGTGATCCTATAATTTATCTGCTGATATTTATTTGTCCATGTGTTTCTGTCATACCTGGAATATAAAACTTGTGTAAAGCCACTAATGGAGAGCAATGAGTAAAATAAAAAAGGAAAAATATTCTTTATGCATTATTCTTTGAGATTTTTATATTAGAATCACATTATTAGGAAGATCTAACTGATAGTGTATATAATTTATAATGGTTTAGTTACAACTTCCCTGGGACCCAAAAGTTCTAAGAGGAGCCAATTATAGAGGAGCCAGCCCACTTCAGTCCAGGCTCAGTGCTGCTCTGGGCCACTGTTTGCAGAAACATGACTTACAGTTCTTTGTCTTGTCTTTCCTTTCCTTGTCAGGTCCTTGATGTCATCAACTTGCTCCTTCTCCAGCCTCCCTCTCGAAATCTGCATGGAATAGGGAAATCCCTCCAGCAGAGTCAGTGCTGTTGACTGCCAGGAAGTACAGAGATGGCACAGTGGGAGCATCCCACAGAGCTCAGTTCCTCAGCACCTTCATCCTACACCCTCAGAACCCTGTCCAGCTCAGCCATACCCTGGCACTTCCTGCACTGGGGAAATACCCATCCCACTTATAGCCTTTTTAAACCAGAAATTCAGCATTTTTCAACTTTTGCACATGTTTGGGGTTGGGTTCAAACCCCCCCCNNCCCCCCCCCCCAATATGGAATGACACTGTGAGGAATGTAGACTTGAGGCTACAATTAATGCAAGAAATGTCAAACACACATAGTGGAGTCTCTCACTGCCCGCCTGGTAACACAGACCTGAAGTGACAAAGTGTGTTTCTATTGGGAGAGGGCCATTTCCTTCCCATTACCCATGTTAGTTATGATGTTTATTTAAGATTTGCCATCTTCCTGAGGTGCCAGCTCTGAGGGAGCTGCTTAGCATGGCAGTGCTGGGTATAAAACAAAAACCCTTCACCTCAGGGACTGTGCTTCAGCTCTGACCCAAGGTCAGGAAGGAAATAAGATAGGTAATCTCAGCTCTGTCCCTAATGACCAGTATTCCACATCACAATGCTACACATGGCTGTCAGCTTCTGCTCAGGAGAGGCCCAGGACACAGCCAGCATGGGGAACTAATTACCCTCCCATCCCAGGGAACACATGGGCAGGCTGGGAGCGCCGTGAGGTGCGGAGCAGGCTAATAAAGTGGAGGAGTGTCACACACATGGCTGTGGCACACAGTTCAGGAGCCACCTTCGTTTTCCTTCATTAATGAGGATTTTTATTTAAAGCTCACAGGATCACATTAACATATTAAAAAAAAAAAAAAAAAAAAAGGAGAAAAGAAAAAAAAAAAAAAGAATAAAAGGNGGAGAAAAGAAAAAAAAAAAAATAATAGAAGTGATTTATTTGCGCAGCCCAGTGTTGCAAACCTCACCTGCCTTTTGTTTTTACAGCCCTAATTCACATGGGCCAAATTAAGTCCAGACTTTTACGAGTGGGGCATAAAGGGCACACAGAGCTGCTCCCCCCTTCAGTGGAAGAAGGAACCATAAATTGGCTGCTTACACTGGAGAATCCAGAGGAAGAAATCATGCAGTGCCAGCAGCATTAGTTGGGTCACAGGCCACGTCTGAGCTGGGCGGACTGCATCGTGCTCTCATTCCCTCCCAACTGTATGGCAGGGAAACCAGTAAGGAAGCAAAGTCTTCAAAGAGCTGATGTTTACCACACTCCTCCTGCACCCCTGGAGCAACCACCACCTCTGGGTATGGCTGCTCACAGAGCACAGAAGGGTCTCTCCCTCCATGAGAGGGCTGAGCCTCATTAGCTCACAACCCAACATTTATTGGGATGCAACAGCTTTCTGTAATTACAGCATCCACTAACAGCCTAGACCAAGGGGTGGAAATATCTGGCAGCAGAAACACAGGTGACTGCCAGCAAAGGTGCTCACAATGCTGCTACAACCAGGCAGCACCAGCAAAGCCAGCAGGACACTCCTTTTGTCCTACAGAAGCCCAGAATATACAGGAAGCTTAGAGCAAAACACAAAGCAGTGAGCACCAAGGAAAGGGATATCTTAAGAAGGTTATGTTTTTACAGCTATTAAAACAGCAAAAGTATTAACTAAAAGAAAAGCAGATAGTGGAGAAGGCAGAGATTGGGAAAGATGTGTTATAATTGTCAGAAAGTTACCTTCTCACAGAGCCATACCTGCCTTTGCAGCAAAAGTGTGAGCATTTCTATCCAGGAATCGGTGGCACCCTATGTTTCCACTTGTGTGGGAACCTGGGAAATGTAGTCTGTCAGGTGGCCCCTCTCTTGCATGGGTTCCCTTGACTACATTAAATAACATTATTTTAAAGGATTTTAAAATATTGTACATGTGATGTGGGCTTTTCCTCAATTGAAAAACAGATCCAAACTCTTTTGAGTGATGGGAATTATAAGTACATCTTTAAAAATCCCACTGGTCCAAACAGGGAGAAAGCTAAGTCATATTTATCTTGTTCTGACTCAGACAACTGTATAAACTTGGGATGTTTATCTTTTTATTTAGACCATTGAATTTTGGAGTAGCACTCTGTGGATTTCATGTCTACCCTATCTGAGAAGCAACAGCATGAGAAAAACACCTGCAAGCTTCAGTAGTAATCAAGGACAAAGAATCACAGTGCTCCCACCCTTTCTGAGGAAGACAAACCATTGGCAACTTGTGCAGATTTTTCTTCAAACTATATGTCACATAAAAATGTCAGACCAACTGGGGATTAGATCTAAAATCAGACTGGAGTCTGTTTCACTGGAAAACAGTCAGAAGCAGTCTCCTTATATCTGTGAGGAAATCTGTACAGACAGACTGCTAGACCACAGAAGACAGGCAATGCACCCTCGTGGGTTTTTGTGTTTTGGTTACAGCATGTGCCTCCACCAGAAATACTCATCTAGTTCTCAGGTCCTGAATTAAGCTTAAACATTAATTGTACTTGCTGCAATGTCACAAATAAATGCAGCAAGTTCCAAAACTGAATCACTCCATGTTGAACCCAGTCCTGGCAGATGCTCGTGTTTTCCTGGAACAGAAGCAAAACTGGCAGAATGAGGCACAGGCTGGACTTTGTGTCTCTACACCCAGTAGTAGAACTGAACTGGTATATTTAGAAATGAACAGTGATGAGACACAGATCCAACTCCAGGATGTCCAGTATCCCTCTTGGAGCAGTGATCCTCATACAGGACAAATCTTAATTGCCAGAGTTACCACATTATGGTCATAATTTGATAGGAAAATGGGATACCAAAGGTATGGCAGTAAAACCAGTTGGTTTCCACATTGTTCATTTAGACAACTGCAAACAAGCTTTGCAAACATGGACAGTAAATGAATTTTTTTTCATTGAATTCAGCGAGGATTTTACCTCATACCTTTTTAGTTTGACAGTCCCATAAGCTAAATTTACTGAAATGCTGAAGAGAGTAGGACTAAAGCAGCAGGTATATGCTCATTGCTTTAATTCATTTAATGAATCCAGGTATAATAGAGATTTTCTATTACAGCCAATCCTTTGTGACAGAGGCAAAACAATCTTACGGTAACACTAAAAATTATTATCACTTTCATTATCATAGCACATGGGAGCCTTCACTGACAACTGGAACCTATCACAGACTAATACAAAAGACAGAGCAAGAAAGGAGTTTTCAGAATGCAGCATCTTCTATTTCAAGTGTCAGAGATAGCCCTCAAAAAAATTAAATCTGCAAGGAACATGAGAGACAAGTTTTGCCTGAGATCTGTTTCATATTCTTATTGGCATCATTCCCTAGGGGCAAGTAATTTTGAGTGCAATACAAAGTTGATAATATGCTGAGTATAATTATAATGAGGACTGATTAAGTTGGTAGCCAAAGTAGAGTAGCTTTATATCTGAGAGAGCATCATAAAAGAAAACCACATTAAAAGTTCCGGGGGAAAAAAAAAAAAACTGCACACAGGGATTGACAACTAGTTCCCCAGTGAAATAACATCAAAGCTGATACATATTGTATGGAAAACAACCCACAAACAGAGAAAATATTCTAATTCTTTTAAGGTTTCCATGTCAAAAACTTAAAATCTGAATACATTAGATGCTGCAAAAGAGAAGAAAGTATTGACAGCTGTAGCTATTCCATGCAATTAAGTTCAACATGCCCCATTTTTCAGTGGCTGTTGAACAACTATGTTTGCCTTTGGAATTTTCTTCTCAGTTTCTCAGGAACATTTGGCAACAGAAACAGTTTTTGAAGAAATCTTTTCAGGAACTGATTCATCCCTGATTCTAGGGGAATTACAAGAGCTAACTGGTATAAGGGCTGATTAAGCCAGTCCGCTGTTTGAAAGTATTTCCTCCTTTTGTTTTCTGTTTTTATTTCACATTTTCCTGTAGTCCTTCTCTGGGTCTGACATCTTATTGTGTTTTGAATTTGGAAAAGCAAATCCAGCGGATGAAATCACACAAAATCTGAATGTTTCCCGTGTCTGAGTCCTGCTTCTTTGACAGGCAGAACTCATGGATACAAATTTTTAATAATTATTTTTAAATTATGCTCACTTAAACTGTGAAAGAAAGAAAAGATTACCTGTACCCAATGTTGCAAAGTGGAATAATCACACAGGCTTTTGAGCCTAATTCTGTGATAGGCTGAAATAGTGGCCCCAAAGCAGCAGTGAACTTTTTAAGTGCCTCCCTTTGTATGGAGTCATTACAGTAAGTGCAATTATGGATGCTAAACTTAATAGAATGATTTAAATGCTGAATTTAAAGCATTTGATGTGAAAAACCATCATTATCACACCAGCATGCTCCAGGTCCAGAATCATTCTAGTCAAAAGTATTAAATACATGGGATTTTTCTTTCCATTTTAACTGTATGGCAAATATGGTACCTGGCTGTGAAAATCCAGCACTTTATAGGAACCCAGGACCTTCTGGTTCAGCAAAGTCATGTCCCAGTTACTGCAGGCAACTGTCATTAAAAACAATTTAAAAGTAGTTCACATTCCATCTGAATACTACCAAAGCATTTTAGCCCTATTGCTTCATCACAGAACAGTTGCTCTTCTGATTTCCAACCTCACTGTATTCGTAGTTTATCCTGTCTACCCTGTCCAGCTGTTCTTCCCCTGATCTAATTATATCCTGGGTTACAAAGACCTTGATAATGGCTAATTTTTTTAAGAAATATGCAAGAATGTATCTTCATGGTTTACCCAAAATGAAGAGTCTTTAATGAACAGGATACAGCCCCATGAAAAAAAAATCCCTGGGGCAGAAGAGATGTTAAATATCATTGAACTGGGTATTAGAGAGCTGATGTATAAATACAGCATCAAAAAGGGTAACACTGTCTTGTGCAGCAAAATGATACCAACACAATTAGTTCAATGCTGTTTTTAGAGTTTACTGAATATGACCTCTGCATTTTTCATCTTCAAAGGTTACTCCTAATTAGCATCCAGTGATAACATGTTAGAGATGCTTCTTTAAAAGATATCACAGCTCCAGCAATGAGTACTGACATGGTATCTATCAAAGTCTCATGGTGCCTGCAATTCTGACAAAAGGCACTCAAAAGGACTGGCACGTATCACCTCATTTGCATTTTTGCATTTCATTATGCTCATAATTGCATACCACCACAGCAATTCTTCCCTACTATCTCAGAAAACATTATCAGCAACGTCTGAAATAAATGCTTAAATGTCAACAATTGACGAGCAAGAAAAGCTGACCTTTGCAGGATCTCATTCTTCTGAGAATTGCCCTGGTATGACTCACTCCTTAACTTTCTGTTTGCGTTTGATAACACCAAAAGAACAGAGTTTCTGTAAGGAATGGTTCTGTCTGTTGGAAATAGAGGGGAAGTCAAAGAGCTGTAAAAATACCATCCATTTACACCAGCAGTCAGCTGGGATAGTTTTGCAACTGAACGGAAGCAAAACCAACTCTTAAAGTCACCAAAACATTAAAATGGACATTAACATTAAGCTACAATGGAATTTCTGCAGGATTGCTATACCCACATTAGAATTAAAGATAATTTATCCAGGATCAATATTATGCCAATGGACAAAACAATCTTTCTTCCACAAGATATGTTTGACACTTATAAATCGCTCATCTAAACCCAATGAAAACCATTCCCAGTCATCCACATATATTGACTGGTCTTCACTAGCCTGAGTTAAAATTTTACTACCATTTTTGCTTCCACCATCATTTCATGGCTCCATTTACCTTGATTTGCATAGCAATTTTGGTGCACATTAGAAAATAAAAAAAAAAAAAGAAAGAAAAACCCCACTAATCAATTTTAGCTTAAAATAAATTACACCACCACAGAAATTGCTGCCACTGTCCAAAAATGCTAATCAATTTTGAAAATCTACATCATGGCTTGCATCCCAGATTTTTTCCATCCAATCCACATCAAAAAGAAATGATAGAAAATTATGTTCACATGTTCGACTGCTTGTTTGCTTGTTTTAGTTGAGGCATTGGTTATGCTTCAATGGCAAACTAATCGCCTGTTTGGAATCTCATCCAGTTTGTGTTACTTTTTTTTTAATGGCAGAATGGAGATGCTGCACAAGATTTCAACATGGTCCATAGTGAAAGACTGAGGTTCTCTAACAGAAGAAATTTTTAACATCATTTTTAGAGGTATTAGCAAAAAGAAAATTTAGTTGTTTTGACCAGTATTGCATGCTTCTGTTGAAGCATTCTGTCTTCTCCATTCCCCTGTATAAAGTTTGTTCTAATGAGGCAAATACAACAAAATGTCTGGAAAAAAAAAAAAAAAGCCTCTTAGGAGTATCCGTTTTTCCAAGGCCCATAAAAAATCAGTACCCCCAAATCTAGAAGGAAATAAATGTACCTCTTGTTCTCTGCAATTAAAAACACCTTGCAAAGATTCCTTGTCATAACCCATGAACTGGTCAATCTCAGTGTTCATATACAGTGTATACACAGGTATATGATGGCCCAGGATATATCCAAGGTGACTGAAAGGATTAGACCTGCAGGTAAATTCTTATCTGAGTTTTCCTGCATGTTACCAGGCTAAGTGCCTCTGCCTTTAGAAGCAGCTGACAAAAACCACACTGGAGAAAATACAAGATAGTTAACAAAAACAAGCTTTAGGATTTCATTTATAAGTTCTATTTTGCACATTCTACAACACATGAAAGAGAATTGTTCTTCCAGACCAAATCACTGTGTTGCATCACAGGAACACTGTGAGCTGAGGAGCTTCCTAACTCATTGGTTCACCTTGCTTGAACCACACATCTTTGCAATTGTTGTAATAAATTACACATTGTCCAGATCTCTTTAAAGGCAGCTCATGTGAAATAAGGATGCAATGTATGTTACATCACACTTTCCTTGTTTAAATAGGAGAAAAATAAATGGGAAAATAATAGCAGTGGACTTGGATCTACCAACTATATCCATCATCCTTATGCATCTTGACAAATTTTAGTAGAACTGACCAGCATTTTCTGAAAAAAAACTCCCAATGTATTAGTCTCCCCAGTTTAGACATTTAAAACACCACTTCTAAAAAGCACTTAAACATTATTTTCATTTTAAAATCTCCTAGACCTCATTAAGATCACAGTCTTTGTTTCTGACTATTGAGACAACTCAAATAAAGCTGAGACTCCTCATTATAAAATATTCTGCCAAATGATTTAAAACCAGGCATGAAAAACTATCTATAAAAACAACTTCCCACATGGATACGATTAACAACCAAGATGGAAGTGTTTCTTGTTGTCAATAACAACTTCTAGTAATGATAAAGATGGGCCAACATAAATGGAACAAAAAAACCCTTGGAGTGTCCCCCACATAAAAATATATATAAATCAATCTTTTATATGAAAAATAGTACTGGAATGATTTTAAGCAATTCTTAGGTTTATGTCCTTTTTGTCCAAAGTTGTAAAATGAATCTTTTCTTTTTATTATGGGGTATTTACTATAAAAACATTTGTCACTGTTCTTCATTGAGAGATAAAATGCTGGAAATACACGGTGCACTTTTTGGACAATTTAACATGCTCAGGTCAGGCACTCTGAGACTTCACAGTAACACAACAAGAGCAGATATTTGAGATGCTGGAAATCCAGATTATGGCTTTCAGAAGACATGGTGTATTGTTCACCCAGGTTGAAAGTAGATGTATGTTTATATACTTTAATCTTGGCTCAGATGTGAGCTACCATGTTAACAATTTTGTTGCCCAGGCTGCCCTGGCTTGGGATTTAAATAAAAACAAATTACAGGTCTTAACAGTGATAGATGGACTTCTCTTACATTTGTGTAGAGTATTTTTGCCTTAAGATTAAAGGCTTACGCATTTATCTGCATAAACTAACCCCTGGAGTAGGGTACTGCTGACATTTTCCAAGAAAAATGAATATCCTAACTTATTCCAAAGAGAAGACTTGGTATTTGTATGGCCAGAGTGACCTTTGCAAGTGCCCTTTCAGATTAGGTGCACTACATGGAAAATTGTGCTCTTACAGTACTCCATAAATCATACCTACCAATTTTCTTTAAAGGGGTATGTAAATATCAGTGTACCAGGTGGGTAAACAACACTAACCTCGTACAAATGGCTTGAAAATTGAAGAAAAGCACCTTATTTTGCTGCTGAAATTGCTTTTGAAGCCCAGCATCGTGGCTTGGGTTGTAGAATGCATGAAATGATTTGTGCACTGGGAATAGAAAATGGGTTGATGATAACCACACTCGACACAGTTCCTATGTTTCTGAGTTCTTTCGATGATCAAAGATATCATTGCTGTATATTACTTTTCTTTGCTGATCCCAAATGCATGTGAATTCCAAGTGACACACACATTATCTGCATGTTTCCAAAATGGACAGACAGCTTTTTAGTTTGTATTTCTCATTTGAGCTAGTTAATGCTTCTGGTCCAGATTCAGTCTGAGTCTCCTTGCAATAGTTATGTAGCATTTCCATTTAATAAAACCAAGGCAAGAAGTTCATGTGCAAAAGATGAAAAAATAATGTGAAGTTACAGCCTCTGAAACTGTCAGAAAAGTGATTTGAGTAAGTACTGAGCATGGAAGTGGAAAGATGTGTTAATTGTTGCTAAGCTGTAACAGATAATAGATGAGGTACTGAATTAAGAAAAGAGCCCTGATTTTGGGCACACCAGGAGGGTAACAAATACCCTGCAGATAATAAAGTACCTGGGTGAAGAACCAACTTCAGATGTGATCCCAACTGCAGTTTAACTTAATATTTGTGACTTTTATTAATTCTGAAAGTATCATTTCCACAAATATGGTGGTGGTGTGCTGCTTCTCCCATAATGTCCCAGTGATGTAGCATACATACCTACAGGAAAACCTCATAACTCCTTTTGGAATGTGCATTGTCAAAGCAAAATTCACAGTGTTCTCTAAAAGATCTCTCATCCCAGCTTTACCTTTAAGTGCCTGAAGAAACCAACTATTTGATTTATTGAAGAATTGCTTTGTTGACTATGAACCAGAGTTTATATAAAATTAAAGATGTGATTTGTATTCAAAAATTTCCAATATCTTATGATCTAAGAAAAATAGAATTGTTAGGGCTAAAAGGGGCCTTAAAGATCATTTGATTCCACTCTGCTGCCATGAGCAGGGACACCTTCCACTAGACCAGGTTATTTCCATGTTTTCCTCTTTCAAAGTGCTGAAGAATGTAGTAGGGCAAACCTGCTGGCAGTGCACCTTAAATACTTTTCTAATAATTTTTTAGCCCTAATTCACCTGCGTCAATAAAATTATTTGGGATCCTTCTTTATCATGGTGAATGGGAACAGCAGGAATATACAGCTTTCCATTTCCAGAAATTTCCATCCATTTTTACTTTATTTTTACTATAGAGACGGAGATACTTAATACCTTGCACTAGACAGGGTTCAAAATGCTCTGAGAAGAAGCTCTAATGCAACTAAAGCACAGCATGGGAAAACTCTGGAAAGAATTCCATTGTGTCAGGGTTAACAGAGGTGTCACAAGTTAAGTCATCCACTCTATCAAGAATGTAATTTTGAATATTTTTGAGTCCTGCGTTCATTTAGCTTCAGTTCATTTGTTGATGCTCAAAGTGGGATCACAACTGTATCGCAAGGATTAGAAGATGGGAACAGGAACAGGATGTGTGTTTCCTCCTCTTACCCACTAAATGATGTTGAAATAAGCAGCTGAAAATCATAGTCAGCCATTTGGAAAGATGAAGTGTGAGTAAGGAATAAAAACCATAATCCATTTTTAACATCTGCTTAAGAAGACGCCTTAGAGTTATATGGAATATCAACATTGCCAGTGTCTTCCTTTAAAATCCTTAAATCAGCTCAGCTCAGAGTGCCTTTGGGGCATGAGGCAGAAGACAGAATTGCTCACAGGGAAGTATCTGAAGCATTTCTGAAAACAGATTTATTTTCCACAAGAGGAAATAAACCAAACAGAGGAGGGATATCATCTACCTCCCAAAGAAAAACAACACTGGAGGGAGAAGAGAGCTGCAAACGCTGTAAAGCCAAGCTTGAAGCATTTCTGGTAAATCTGTTCTCACTGAGAAGGGAAAAGAGATCATGGAGGGGATGAGGGTAGTGTGTGAGGACATTCTCAGCCCACAGACCTCTCAAAATATCAGTGTCTATATCCCAGAGCTGCCTTCCTGCCAACACTCAGTCATTTTACCACTGGTCCACCCAATAACTTTTTCAGCAGGGAGCGTTTACAGAGGAGATCCAACAGCAAATCCAATGTGCTTGAGGCAAGATTTAAATGCAGCTTGAAACACTCATAACGTTTCAAGTCACAAAAGGCCACACAAACACCCCAGGGACACAAACTGCCTTGTTGGGATGTGCCATAGGTTTATCAGCTGTTCTCATCTCCTTGCAGCCCTGACTTGGTGTGCTCAGCAGCACTCTCAGCTTCCCAGAGCTTGCAATTAGTTTGGAGAAACAGTGAGACGGAGTTTCTGCTCTCTACAGACAATATCTGCAAGGCATTTGCTTCCTGCTGCAATTCTTTTGGTTCTTTTCCCCTATTGCCCTTGATACTTTGCATTAGACAGGGTTTAAAATGCTCTGAGAAGAAGCTGTAACATCACTAAAGCACAGCATGGGAAACCTCTGGAAAGAATTTCATTGTGTCAGGGTTAACAGAGGTGTCACAAGTTAGGTCATCCACTCCATCTAGAATATAAGGATGTTGAATTTCTTTACTTTACAATTAAATCAGAGACAAACAAATATTTCAATGAGAGACAGCACAGCCCTATTTTGTTTTGATGGAGGTACGAGATAGACTTAAAAAAATCATTTAATCCTCAGAACTTTTATTAATGGTTATTATTTATCAGTTCTCATCTATGTGTTGCACTGATACTGATTTAAGACAAGACCAGGAATAATTAAATTCTGTACAAAGACTCATGTTAGTATGTGGAAACTTGCAATATTTCATCTCACTCCAAAAAGACTCCTTGTAACAGAGAAGTGAATTACCCTTAACTTTAAAAGTCATAAGGAAACACCCATGACAAACTCCAGATTGTAGGAAAAGGAGTTTTTCCTGCAACTGAGATGTTTTTAAAAGTTCCCACCTTTTATAAACACATTACAGGAGCAATTTTCAAAGGAACTTTTTGATTTTACTGAGACATGTCCAGCTATTGGCAGATTTAGATTTACTCACAAGTTGTTGAGAGTTCAGTGTGATTACTCTGAGGCATAAAAAGTAAGCAGTAAACACACATGAATAGGCTCGAGACTGAAAACAATTCAGCACTCAGAGACAAGCAGAATATGAATATTTTCAAGGTGACTTCTTCACTTTAGAAGTATTTTTTGAAGGCAGCCCTATGTTGCATACAGTACAATGCTGCTGAGAGTATGGAAAATGGGCTATTTTCTCCAGAGGGGACTGGATATAAATATAATGTTATTGTTAGTTATCCATTTAAAACATCTTTGAGCTTAAGAGGAGCTGCATCATGCCAAGCTTTACAGTTATACTCTATCTCCAATCTCCCCAGATCCCAACATCTAAGGTCTCATTCATTATCCTATTAGGTTACCACTGTTGGGAGAGACAAAAGACCTGCAAATGCTGTAAAAGCAAGCTTGAAGCATTCAAGGCCTAATCCAGAGAAGTAACTGATTCCACCATACCATAACAACACAACTGAAGCCTGAGTCTTGCTTTCTAAAAATCACCAAATATAAAAGAATATCCACTGGCAAAAGTATCATCTTAAGATGTCTATTCTGCAAAAACCTTGGTAGGATATAAATAATTTTCTGTTTACTGAAACCTCAAAACATCGTATGACCTTGCATCTACTTGCACAACAGATAGAAAAAAATAAAAAACATTATATTTGACAGGCACTGATAATAATGAAAATGTTTTTAAATGTAAGATCTAGCTGTGTACCAACCACTGCCTAATCAGGGTTATGCTTTTCAAATTATATTGTGTCTTCTTTCACCTCCTGCCTATTATGTGAAATAAAAAGAGAAGTGCTTAGGCAAATCCTTGATCTGTTCACATATATTTTTAATATTAATATGTCAGAGCAGTGGCAATAATGATATTAGGCAAATGACGGAATTCTCCCCCCAGCTGGACATGTTAATTGAGAAGCCAAATTTTGGAGGCAAAGTTCACGTCTGTGCAGATGGCAGGACAATGTGGGATGGCAGCCCTAGGTCAGTGTCAATCCCAAACCCCACTCTAATGGCTCCCTTCTCTGCTTTCCCAACGTCAGCTGCTCCCTGGCCGGGGGACAGCTCGGGCAAGGCTGCCTCTGTGGTTTTTTCCTGCCCTTGACTCTGGTGCACGAATTTCACACAGGGAAGATGCCCCTGTGTGTGATAATAATGATGCAATTTTTTTTTTAAAAAAAAAGAGGAATTTATGCTTCGAGGCACAAACAAGAGGGACAATTCCAGTATTTCCTTTAGAGCTGATGCAGCAGCATTAAACCCAACACCAGACCCTTGCTCTGGCAGGGCTTCCTCCCAAGTTTGCTGACATCAAGGGCAACACATTTCCCAGAAGAATCCAGCCACCTCATATTTCCTTAGTTTAATAATATTTTTGGGGGTGGTGCTATTGTCTTTATTTGCATTTATATTCAGGGCACTTAATATTTTGGGTAGACTGGACAGATTTTAAGATGCTTTATTCTGCTTGAAGCATATAAAGGTATTTTGCCCTTGTCAAAAGACCCTGAATATTGATCATATTTATAGAAGTATTATCTCCTTTAACGTGATCTGTGAATCAAAATTTGAATGTATATACTCACATGTTCAGAGAGGGATAGAGCTATACAGCATCACAAAAAGACTTAAACAGTTTCAGTTTCCTAATATAATTATTTATTATCTCTAATTAAAATGCAGAGCTTGGCTTTCTGTGTGAGAGTAGATGAAAAGCCTTTTTATTGAAAAGAGCAACTATGAGCTCTAAATTTCTTTATGGTAGAGATAACTTATGTAATCACTGGTAACCTTTTTCAAGAATATTATCTCACTATTTATAAAACAATACCTTTTTAGTTTCGAAATTCCCATTTACATATGAAAAAGAGCTTTATTTATTGATGCCTTTGACTGATGTGCATTCCTCTTTAAGGAATACCCTCTTTTTTCCATCTTACATATGCCAGAGAAGCTACTTTCCTTTTGGCATTACCTGCAGTAATATCTTAAAACAATTCTCTGCTTGAATTGTCAAAAAGTACAAAATCAGTTCATTCTTCAAATAAAATCATGCCATATATCCTTGGTTTATAATGTTATATTTCAAATGTTTTCTATTCTTATGGGTAAAGAATGTAACTTTTAATCACCAGCAGCAGCTACGAGCAAAGACAAAACCATTTTTATTTTCATTTCTGTTTGTAAGAAAATCTTTAACACAACCCACATCATACACACACATATATTTTCTGCTTTTATAAATAAATTAGCTACTTTTTGCATCAGAATGATATAAGGAACAAAGAAATGAAAGTGCATATCAGTAAAACTTATCCCATCTACATTAAAAATTAATAATAAGCTCATATATTAACACTACTTCTTTAATTTTCATATTTTAAAAATACCCCCTTTAATTTCTAAATAAAGAGGGTTTTATATCATTAAAGGGAGATATATTTAAATGATTCTATGATAAAATATCTGAAAAAAATTATGGATTACTATTTTGCTTCTATTCCTGTAACTTCCAACAACATACCTACGACCCAAATCTCACCCATCTGAAGCACTAACAACATCTTCTGATAAATGCATAGCAAATATGTGAAGTGAACTAGTTTTACAGTCATAAAATACAAATACAGAGTATATCAGAGTGCAGATTCATGTGTGGCCAAATATCTTATGGATATTTCACAATCATGTAAGGCTTGGTTCCAAGCTCATTGCAGTCAAAGGGAAGACTCCCTCTGGCTCCATTGGGCTTGCAGTCATGCCCTTGACTCTGTATTTTTTCATTAAATGGGAAATATTATAATCTGTGGCATTGCCTGATATGAGTGAGGGCAGAAAATGAGTTTGGTGATGCTGGATTTGTGCAACTCTGGGCAAAATCTGACCTTGTACACTGGCACATCAGAAAAAAAGTAGGTAATGCATTTAACTGAACATCTCTGTTGTGCTGTAATCATCTGGTCTTGTGTTTCACTAATGACTGTGTAAAGCAAAAGAATTCAAATAAACATCATTTTAAAATCTATTTACTCCTTACAGTGCTTGCCTTGTAACTTTTACTGAATATTAATTATCTTTTAACTTACCTCCTCTCTCAAACCAATACCTCATCATAAGTAATTCCATTTCTTTTCTCCAGAAAAAAAGCCACCTGTTTTGCTTAAGGACATATTCCAGGGCAGATTTTATGCAACAGACTCCCAGACATCTGACTGGTATTTTTCTAGGCCTACTGTAAAGCCTCTCTGAATGTGAATACTTATATATAAACAAATTACACAGATTTTCAAGTAAATATGTACATGTACTCCATGTCATCTATCCAATTGTTCCAGGTTTAATCTTACAACTAATCTAGTCAAGGAATGAAAAGTAATAATCCCTGTAAATCAGTTTAAACTTGGACAGTCAATCTGAATAACCCAGTACACAGAAAAAGATGTACATTGATTAAAAAAAAAAAAAAAAAAAACCAAACAATTAATGCTCTTTATAGATAGGAGATGGGTATATACTAAGTTACCTTTAATTTAATTTACAATATTGTTAGACTTTATCTAATTGTTAATCTATTGTTAGATTTTATCTAACAATCTAATAAACTAGATTTTATCCTATTTATTATTGAATAATAAATCAGAATCCAACACTGTTTGTAAGTAAAGTCTTTAAAAATATTCACAGTCTGTTTAGGGAGAATCTACGGGCTGGAGCCACTCAGGTTTGAGTTAATCTCAGATGATGCAGGTTTATAAAATCACACCACAAGAGCCAAAAGGCAATCCAAGGAAATGTGGAGAAATTCAGACCATTCCTTCAATTTGCAAATCAGATAACATTACACAGGCTTAACATTTGACATCAGATATTTTTCAGCCTTTTTTTTCCTGTTCCAGTTACTCTTAGCAACAGTGTTGAACACTAATGCAGTTTCTGCATTATTACCAAAGGGAAATCCCTGGCATCAAAGGATTAATCTTAGTCTTTGTCTTGTTTTAGTAATAGGAAATAAATTTTACCTAGTCATTGTCCTAGTCAAGTCAAATAAAGAAACTGTATCTGCTGACAAGCCGTTATTATCACAGTCAAATAGATTAGCATTGATTTACTGTAGGTGAGAGCTGCTGAAGGGTCCGTTCTGCATGTGCTCTGTAGCAGCATGATTATTTACTGTAAATCTACCCCCTGATTTTCTCCTTAGGCCAGTATTGTTATTATTAAAGCCAATTCACAGGGAATTATGGCAGCTCTCCTGGTCTACAGTCTTTGGTCAGAGACCTAAGCAGGTGTTTGCTTAATAATTTGGTCAAAGATCAGTGAGTGAAAGGTTAGGCCATGGAGGGGAAGAATGGAGAGGTCAGAGCACTTGCAGGAGGGGTCTGAGACTTGATCTTCCCGAGTCTGGGACGGTCGAACCTCAAGGTCAGCCATTAGTGATCCTGCTTTAACGGACTGCGGGATGTCGCCCATAAATTCACCACGCCAGCACCTTTAACCCTATTAATACTTTGACTACTGGAAATAAAAGCAGGGACCCAGAAGGAACCAGTCCATGGAGAATTATGCACAAAATGTCTGTGAGATTAAATTTATCTAATAAAGCTACAACTCTTAATGCAGCTCTCCAAGGGAAAAACTTTGCTTCACTTTACCCTTTTATAGAGGTTCATTAACTGCTGTGTCAAGGTGGTAGATTTAAATAAAGACCCTGCACATGCAGCATACATGTACACATTCTAAACAAACATATATTTTACGAGATTTTCTCCAAAAACTGAAGTAAAATTAATGAAAGTAGCAACAAAGCTGAACCATCTCCTGTTGCCAAAAACCTGTCCACGGATGTGCAGTCAAAATTTTATAATGAACACCCAGAACTAGAGGCTGACAAACTCTGAGTAGTCACCCCCCTCTCAGAAGCAGAAATGTTTTCTCCTTTTTTTAGTCAATAAGTATGTTTTGACAGTCAAGTATTTTTGCGTGTAGAAGTCTGGGATCACCAAACTGTAACTGCCAACTGGGAAAAATGATACTGTCTATTTAGGAGTTTCACCTCAGAAAGTACATCTTTCCTTCCACTTTCCAACTTCACTCCAAGCTGGAGGAGTTTGTACTTGCTGCATTAATCCTGAGTTCAAGGGTTTCAAATATTTTTAACATCTTAGAAAAAAATAATTCAGCCTAGTTCAGAGTTTCACACAATTTCATATCAAAAATATGTTAAGCTGCTTAGTATCACCATACACTACAATTCATTTTGGGGCACATCAAACTGATGACTGGGAGAGTCATCATTTGCTGTGTCTGGGATCTCCTGGACTGCATGTGACCAGAATAAATTTATATTGTTAACCAAAATTGTCCTACAGATGTGCACAGTGTTCATCAGAACAAATAAAGGTCCTGGTTTATCCAGAAGAGATTATTGATCAGAGCCAGAAGAGTGTGTAGTGACTGTTCACAGAGACTACAAGAGGAGACTTGAAGGGATGGCTGATGAAGGGACCTCTCAGCCATCTGAGAAATCAGGGAGTTTGGCCTGTAAAAGAAGTAACATCACAGGCCAGGTTAGGAAAATGTTCACCCACTGTTATTAGGATTAGGATGTGTGTGGGACAATAGGACACTGAACTCCATTCCAGAGAGTTCCCAGATACTTCTGGCAAGCAGCTCCTTCCAGTGCAGGAGGAGGATACAGGAACCCACAGGCACTGAAGCACCACGGAAGGGAGCAGAAGGGTAGGAAGGGTGAGACATAAAGGAACCATCCACTCGAGATAAATGAAGACATCACAGCAGAGTAAAAAGAGATAACAACAGACAGTTAGGTGCAGAGTGCTAATTGGGAGTCTGAACTGAATCAGTGGCCCCAGCCCAGCAGTAATGAAATATTCATAGACGGCCACACAACACTCTGGCAGTAAAGGACAGGTTGCTTTGCCTTGCAGCAAAGACAATTTTAGTTTATCACTGTCCCCTTGTGTTCCCCACCATTCCAACTCCGAGGCTGTAGGAAGGAAAGGCATCCCACTGCTGTAAAGTGTGTTTTCTCCATGAAAACGCCATGCTGGGCAACTTGGCTATTCAGGAATTAAATTATATAACCCATAGAAGCCAACCACATAGCAAATTGAGACATTCTGAAACCTCACAGATAACCTTATTTAACTACCAGTCATCTTTTATTTGACTTTTAGGAAATTTTAGTTTCCATGTCTTCCCATCTCATGAAATCTCTGCAAACATCTGAGTTTTTTCATATGTGGGCAGGAGGGAGCATAGTTTCAATAGAAAAGTAACTCTGCTATTGATAAAAAATTCATGGGTATTTCAAACTGAGAAACTAACCCTGACAGAGTCTGTCATCTCTTATCCAGCATAAAGTGCCCACAACTCCCACAAAGATCAACAGGTTCTGGGCTCCATCCAGATTCCCTCAGATCTGAGCCCTTCATCCAGAATATTTGGCTTCAATTCATATCACTTGAACTCACATTGTTCAGATGAGCTTAAATCTTTGCACAAACTGTTTGCTCAATTGCACTGCATACCGTGCATGCTGCTGGGTGCACCTGTTTGTTTTGATAGCAAGCACAATAGGATATTTTGTGGGTTGAAATCATCCATTGTAACAAAACAGTCTTTTTTTAATTAAAACAATTCTGGAAATGAAGACACAATAAGAATATGTAGGGGGAAAATCCTTTTATAACGATTGAAAAGTAAAATGTGTCAAAATATTTTTTGAACCTTGCAAGTATTTTGGTGACACAAAGTCAGTTTTCAGAGAGGAGTTGTGTTTTAATGGGCAGAAGCTTCTGTCTTTTAAATGATCTCTGAAAGATATTCTAAGTAAATCACTATTCTCTTTGAAAAATAAATATAAAATAATTATTAAAGAGAACTGTATACTTACTGTGTTCCATGTTCTGCTTGCTAATTAGGAAGGAAATGCACTTTTAAAAAAATCTGATCAGGAAATAATATTTCCAATCTACTTAATCAGTATGGATTGGAATCCATTCACAGAAAGTCATATCTCAAAATAATTCTGCTTGTTGAGTTTTCATTAATTAATATAAGAATAACATACATAAAGTCTAAGCTGTAAAACAGACTGATAATGTTCATCTTTAATATGAAATCTTGCACTTTGAGTGTTGCTTTTATAACTGCCTGCAAGTAAATAGTACCTTTAGCCCCCAACCTTGCAGGGAACTCTACAGTAGATCAGGTCAAAATACTAAGTACTGGAAGGTGATTTTAACCATGAATAGTTATTTTGTAGGAATAGTTTAATACAGTTTGTATTACTGTAACATTGCACATTCAAATGTGAAATAAAAGTGAAAACAAAGAAAGTTATTCATGCAGAATGCTGTTGCAATAGATCATCTCCTCCTGTTCAGTGACAGTAGAACAGTAATTTGGACACTGGAGCATGTCACAAGCTCTTAAAATGGAAAACAACTTTGCAGGCATTGTCCAAGAAAGCATTACCCGTTCCCCTCTACATTCCAGCCTTCACAAGCACAGAAATCTATGATATGACAGAGAAAAAATTTTCTCAATGGTCACCACAGAGGTAAAATGAATCCAAGCTCAGCAAAGGACAGCTGAAGATCTTGAGCAGCTCAGGAGGGAAGTCTCCATCCCAGCCATGTGCCAGTCCTTAGGTGGACTCCTGGCTCTGTAGGACAGAACTCTTGGCTTCACGTGACCTCTCACTGCATCAGGGAAGGTGGATTAGCCATAAACCAGGATAGATGTTGTGCTATGGATTTGTGGCTTTCTTTGGAGGAGAGGAGACTGGTGTTTTCTTCCAGAAATCAGTGTCCTGCCCAGCACAAAGGCGGTGCCCTTTTGCCCCCGCTGCATGCAGAGAGAGGGATCGAACATGGTAAAATTCACTCCTGGGCAAGAGGCCAGAACATGGCCTGTGTACTATTAAGCCTTCAAAATAGGGTTTAAGTGGGACTTAAGTGGTGCATGAGCCTTTTGTTGGCTTTCTGCCCAGAAGTGAACTTTACCCACAGAGAATATTACGTGTTGTCCAAGCATTGTGTGCCATATATGGGTGCAGTGTAATTCCCCTTTGTCACCCTGACAAAACACCCTGCACTGCTTAAACCCAGTTGTTCTAAATGGTCCTGCTGCACATAACACAACCAAAGTGCTGCTAGCACAGGAAGAAAGTCTGTCTTTCTAATGAAGGAAATTCAGTTTTCTCAGGACTGCCATGCCAACATGGTAAACAGGATGGGCCCTTGTTATAGAATGATGTAGTTTCTGGCATTTACTTGTACAAAACAGCACATTCTGCAGGTCTTTATTTTGAACTTATAAGAAGAATCTCATCTTTTGTGCTTATGTAGAATCCTTCATATTAGAATGTAGCTTGAAGTATTCCCCCATTCTTCAGTGTGCTCAATTTTACACACATGAGTAACCTTTCAGACTCAACAGAACTTCACAGGCAGTAGAAATAAATTAAAACATTGTATATGTCTTTAAAGGAGCCTAAAGTTGGTTGGTACTTGGATTCCTTAAGTGAAAGCTTCTCCCTTTTTTATTTCTATTTCTGTTTGGGGTTTTTTTTCTGTTTGGCAATAGAGCTATTTCTTTCCTGATTGACTCACTTTCCTTTGAGAGTTGTTTAGATAGGTTACTGAGAAGGTTAGAAAAGACAAGAAACAAAGGTTTAATGACTTGCAAAATTATGCATAATACAAGAGGAAAACACACATCCTGAACGTTTCCCAGCCTGATACAGTTTTAGCTGAAAAAAGGAGATGAGAGGGAAGCAGAATTGGGAACAGAAACATGAGATGTCCTGGAAGGAACAATAAATCACAATTTGCTATTGTAAATTCTACTAGCAGCTCTTAAAAGTGACCACAAGTATTCTCTCTGATACCTAGAGAAGGCGTCCAGACCTGCTGACAGGTTTGCATATACTAAACTGATTAACACTTTATATTATAAAGATGATTATTAGGGGCTTTGAATTTGAGTTCCTGCATTGCTTTTATTTCTAAGCAAGCAGCTGTATTTTTTTTTCTGATGATACTTGCTCTAAGTGGCATGTGGAACCTGATGATTATCATTCATTTTTATTTAGTTAGCAGATGGCTTCCAGCAGCAATTCCTTAAAAGTTTCCTCATTTATAAAATATGAAGTGGCTGGCCTAAGTTAAACCAATTAGTAACTTTCCTTTATCACTTTTGCAGGTGCTTTTTTCATTAGGAGATATCAATCAACAGCAGGGCAGTAAACATGCTAGTTCTGGTATTTGTGGAATGCTCAGATCATCAATTGAAGTACAAGCAGTTCAAATCTGAAATATTAGCAGTTCAAAAATCCATTAAGATCAGTATCAGACGAGTTGTTATAATACCCATCTTGAAACGTATTGCACAAAATCAGCATGTGACGCCTTGGAGCTGAAAGAAAATATTTCCTGTTACTACAATGCTCCTACAAAAACTCTAGATTGCATTCTGAGGCCAAGATAAAATGGTTTTTCACCTGGAAAATGTTCCCTTTTAGTAACATCATCATTAAAAGGGTTCAGCTTAGTTTCTTCAGCTCCAGATAGAGAAGGTAGAGAAAATGTTTCAGGATGAAAGTATTCTTATGCAACACAGATGAAAAGTTTCACCTATTTCTTAAAAACAAATATTTGGCCATATTTCTACAACCAGGATCTTTCAAGAAGATGCCAGTTTTAGTTTAAAAAAAACTAAAGCCACATTATTTGAAATAATGGACATGATTAAGACTTTGACCCACTCAAAATTAGTAATATAATTGTTTCTGCAGAACTGTATCAGGTACCTTTACAGTCTGAAAATCAACTGTCTTTTCAGTTACACTGAGTGTAATGCAGTTGCTAGATTTTACATCAAGTAGAAAACAGAATAACATTTATCTTTTCTGAATTGGTGATTATTAGAGAAGAACAAAAACCCTGATTCTTTAAAGCTACAATATCAGGTAATGATTCAACTCATAGGAACAGGATCCTGGCAGGATCAGGCCAACCACTCACCAGAAATGTTGGCGTAATAAATTTGTGTTTTGGAAAAAGGCAGGTTAAAATGATAAATGTCAAATACTGGTAGTTGTTTTAAAAAGGCATCTCCCCTGACACTTCACCTTCATCCCTTGCTCTCCCCTCACAGATGGCAACGAGGTGCACAGAGGAAGAAATTAAGATGAGAGTGTGTTGACAGGAGCAAGGACACTCCAGTTTTCATCCCTGCAGACAACAGAAATGACATCACATCTCCCCAAACTGACACATTAATAAATTTAGTATCACCTGAACTTTTCTGGAAAAGAGAACCTTTTACACCAGCAAGTTATCTGGTGTCAGCAATAATAGGATTCTGTATCCTACCCTGCTCCATATATGATGGCAGAATTACCTTTTGGGCCCTAACAAGTTGACAGGGGTTCATTTTGCTTCCTCTTTTAATGACATCTTCTTTGCAGGTGAACTGCAGATGTAATGACTTCCTCTTTTGCTTCTGAATACTCCTGAAATGTCATCATGACCCAAGACATCTCAATCTGGCTTAATGCAAACGGGAAGCAAAGGGTTTTTAAAGGTGAAACTGATCTTGCTAATGAAGAAGTATCACTCTTCATCTGGACAGGGAGCACAAAGCTTGTTAGATCGAGCTAGGTGAATGTCACAGGTTAGAGTTCAAGCATAACACAGAATTGTGACTAAAGATGTTATCTGCCATTTGTGTAGACATACAAAATCAAAACAAAGTAATATAAGTCTAAATCTAAGTATTTTGAAATGACACAGAGATATGAAATAATCTTTTGCTGGAGAGATCAGCATTTTGAGGACCTTAATCATGAAAAGTTCAATTATTATTTTTAAAAGGAGGCAATAAAGATGTAAGAATATATGCTTGGAGTTTTTTTAAAGAGAAGGAATAAACAGCAAAGGGATATATTGGATGCTGGTGTAGCCCATTAATTTCTCCAAGTCAGAGAATTAATACAAAACTTTGTATATTTGTAAATTTAGCTTCAGCGTTTCAAATTGTAAAAAAAATTACTTTCTAGCTAGGTTGTAGTATTTTTTAATGCACAAGAAAGGAAATTAGGAGGTTCAGGTAATGCCTGGGCTATTTTTCCATACACAAGGAAAGCAGCTTGTCCTTTGGACATACAGAAAGTTCCCTAAAGACATTGAAAACTTCTGGGGAAAAAACCCCAAAACCCAAACCACAGGCGAGAACCAAACACAGAGATCACCTTTGCTGACTTTGCCTCCCCACACTGCCTGCTCATCCCAACTTCTGTGGGAGATCACAGCCCTCCCACTGGGAATTCTGACTGGCTGTAGAAAGCATTAACTTTCAAAGCCTTTGCTGACTGTAGAGAAATGGTAGCAGTAGCAAAATTTAGCTCCCTTCTTTGCAGATATTTCCTACATGTTTAATTCATTTAATGCTTTGTTTACAGTCCAGATCCTGGTGATACTTTTCTATTTAAAGGATCCTACTGTTTGCAGGATTGCAGGATATTTCAGATGGACACATTGTGTGAATGGGCCCAGATTGAAGCTAAAGCAGAAATTGTTCAATGATTCACCAAGAGAAAATAAAAAACAAAAGCCTACTGGATTCAAACACTTGTCTGATTCAGGGAACATTTTAAAAACACCACATGAATATTTTAAGTGCCAAAGCTAAAATGGAGATTTGAAAATAAAGGCTCAGATTTTTGAAGGAATATTTGCACCATTCATTCACAATCTTCTTGTCTACTTAGAATAAAAATATTCGTTTTAAATGAAGGTATATTTGAAATGATCTGATTTAAGTTTTTTGAGCATTTTTTTGGAAAGTGTTTGCAATATATTTTGTTTAAGACACATGGACTTAGAAGAGGTTTTTCTTATTTACTCTTGCTTTCCCAAAGATGTTTAATGGAATTTCTAACTATGAAATATAAAATCAAACAAGAGAGAATGTAAAAAGAAGGCTTCTTGTTTTTAGAAACAACATCTAATGACTAAATATGGTGAGCTCAGCCCCTGACTGATGTCCATGAAGATCCTTAGCCAGAACAATGTACATAAATTAAACTATATCATAGTAAATTTTACCCAAAACAATGAAGTCAGTGTTTACATTAAAAATAAAAAATTCATTGTGTATCAAAGCTTAATACTAAATGACTCAGATGAACAAAATGGAACAACTGGAGGTTATACTCCATAGCAGTGGGTCAACTTTGCAAAAACTATTCAGCAGAGTTCTCAAAAGGTCACCACAAAAGAGTATGAAGGAGGAGAGAGAACAGTTCAACAATCAAAACTGAATTATGGAGCCCAGAAATCTGCTGGCATGGCCATGCCATCGAGATAAGAAACAGCTTAAAATATATCAGAAGCTCATACAATTCTTTATTACGCAACTGGGAACAAAGAACAGCTTTTATGCAGCAGCAAAAACTTCCAGGCCATACATCATGCAGTGGGTTGATGCTGGAGAACAGCCTTTATTCATTCCAGATCAATGAGTGCTATAGAATGGATGATAAACTTGCATGTCGAACCCCAAAGTTGCTATTCAAGTTGCTTCACGACAAAAAGCAACTGGCTGAATGCAAGATTTGATTATCTAATTCCTGATACAACACAGAAAATGTGGAACTTTCCTTCTCACATGTCCGAGGTAGAAAAATTGGCTAATGAGTTTAATCCATTTACCTCAAAAGAAAAAGTGAAGTATTTGCAAATAAGTTTAAACAAATTTTCAATTAAAAAAATTATGAGTCATGGCCTCTGTGTTATTTTAGGAAAAACAAGCAATTACACTTAGTTCTAACAGGTGGAATAATGACTTTTTCACCTGTCAACTGACAGCTTAAAATTCCCACACATGTAGCCCATTTCTGTTTCATCTTTTCTTTGAATTTCAGCTGCTTTGCTTTTCAATGCCTGTGCTTTGCTGGTGTCTCCTTTGTGTCTGAAACTCTCACACTGAGTTCCGCCTCTTTGGTGCTGGGCTTTCTTTTCACAGTGACATTTCAACATAAACAGTCAATATTCATTACCTCAAAGGAGACTTCCCTCCTATTGCTGACCAATTAAATACCAGCTGAGTTAGGCAGACAAAGGTAAAGAAGTTGGAACACAAGGCTGGCTGGGGTATATTTCTTCTTCCCTTAACAGTGAAAAAATTGATTCAAAACAAAGAATTGACAATATTGGGAAAATCTGAAGCAGAGCAAAACAGTTTCTTCAGAAGTTAAGCTCCTTTTTATGTTGCGTGGTTCCTTCTTAGTTTTATTTAGTCTGTAGGAAGGAACAAAAAAAAGTATATGTATCACAGGGACAAAGAGAAGTCACAGGTATTCCTCTGCAATCCTACCTTTGATGAAATAGCAAGGATGTAACAAAAAATAACATCTAATATTTGATGCCAAGAGAAAGGGCTTTTCCCTTCTCATTCCTGAGATGTGAATGAGATTCAGATGTGTTCTCAGTGTTGTTGCATTATGTTCAGTTCAGTTCAGCTTCACTCTGCATTATGTAAGGTTCATCTCTGAGGAGGAAAATGCCCACCTAAACAGATCATGAGCAGGGGTGAAAAGGGACACTAAACTCGTGGTTTAAGAGGACAGCCTGCTGTCAGACTGCCTGGAGGCTGATCAACCTCCTCCTCCTCCTCCCTGGAGTGGGAGGGGATGGGCATCAGTGCCATTCACTGCCTCCAGCCTTTAGGGAAGGAGCAGTTCCACCCAGGGCACCGCAATCCAGGCGCTCACACACAAAGTGCAGCACACTGAATCACAAAAGCACCCAGCTGAGAAGGATTCTGAAAGCTCACCCAAACTGCACACCTGCCTCAAGGCAGGAGCAGACACCTGAACTCCTCCTGACACATTTGTCTGACCTCTCAGTGAAAACCTGCAGCAGCAGAGACTTGACTCCTCCCTTGGTGATCCATGCCAGTGCTTAACAAGTTATCAAGTTCTTATTTCTGTTGAAAGTAGATCCTTTTTGCTATGAAGTAAGCCTGCATAAACCCAAATCTGCACACACCCAAATGGAATGCAGAGAAAAGATCAGAGGTGTTTTGGTCTGTAATATATTTCAAACACCTTGGGCATATACAATACATCTTGGGTGATGAGGCTGTTTAGAGAACAATTTCAAAAAAAAATACAGCAATTTTTATAAGTTGTAACAACGCAGAAACTTTAGCTGTTTGTCTTAACAAATGCATTATTAGAACAACCTGCCAAACAGAACAAAAGAGTTTGGGATATGAGGGTGCAAAGATCAGCAGCAAAGGTGGTGCTAACAAAAAGAAGTCTGAAATCAAAGGTCATAATGATTGCCCTGTACAAGATCTGGCTGAATTGTCACTGTCTGAAATAGTGTTTTTAATGATATTAATTTTTCCAAGAACACATAAACAATTCTTTTCCCTCTTGTGAAACAGGTTTCTATAGCACAAAAGGGCCCAATCCCACAGCCTGCCCTCAGTGGGAGGTTTGCTTAACCAAGAACTGCAATGTCAGGCTTTCTCAGAGGATAAAAACAATACAAAGAATTGGTGTAGATGCTTTATGTAAAGGTAACAGCTTGAATCCCTGAAAGCATCCAGATGATTTTTACTTAAATGGATGTGACATTGCCAAGAAAGAAACTTTATCCTCATGAGAGATCTTTATTAGCCAGGGTACTTAACCCTCAAGATGAGGAGAATTTAATAATCACAGGGTTGTTTTCTCCCTCTTTCTTTCATTTGTGCAACCAGCAGCTAGAGGGCACAAAAGAATGCTTTTACCTTATGATCTATCATATAAAAGAGCTCTACAGACTGAATAAACAAAAAA
>VZRH01002298.1:168582-200922 GCA_013397555.1 Urocynchramus pylzowi | reverse complement strand
AAAAAAAAAAAAATCAGTGCTAATATCATAGCATATTACATGTTTTGTTTAGGATCTTCATCCCCATTCTCTTTTACGAGAAACAGTAGCAATTCAGAGAGACAATGGCATGACAAGGCAGGAGACTCATCAAAGACCTTTGTCCTACTAAGAATATGTATTTAAACCCCAGAACGTGGCAGGTATTTCACACTGCACACACTCACTGTGAATTTGGTCATCATTACTTGCCTTAACTGTTTTGCAAAGCTCTTTGTTTAAAACTAATATAAACACGTATTTAACCTCCTTCATTCTTACATCTTAAATATTAATGCTGGCTGTGATCCTGCATTAATAACAGCTATTATTTTTGCATTAATAAGGAGCTTACAAGAATAAACATGGAAGTCATAGTGCAGCCTTCCTGTCAATTAAAAGGAGAGTCAGTTGTAGTTGCAGAGTGCTTTATCTTATCATTTTACTCAGGACATTCCCAGGTTCACAGATCTGATCTGAGCAGCCCCAGTGATAATAAACATGTAAGTACACAAAAAACCATCATGGCAAGAAAGCCACAAAGGAGGTTATCAGTGAGTTGCCAATTTTGGACTCCCTCACTTTGGAAAGAGCATTATCACCATAAATGAGGTCATTTACGTGGACAGTGTGAGCACAGAGCTTGACATTTTTCTACCACAAATCCTCATAAACCCAGGAGGGGTCACATCTGTTGCTGCATGGTGAAAGGGGGGGACCTTAACAGCAACGTGTGTATTTGTATGTGTGTATATATATCCATACAGTTAAAAAGCAAAGCAAAACAAAGACCCTTCCCTTCACCCCTAATGAACTTCCCCAGCCCCTTAGGCTGAAATGACTTGGATCCGGCTAGAGTACCATTTGCCAAATTGTAAATTGCCTACATTTATTTTGGGAGTGCACTAAACAGAGTGCTAATTGCCTTGTTTAGCACTTTCCCTTCTTTCATTTGCACTGGTGTAAAATCTTAGTAAATTAACTCAGGATTTTATTATGTAGGTAGCATTTGAACAACTGAATCAGTGAGAAAGCAGCATCAAAGGACTGATAAAAGAGGAGTTGACTCTACCCAGAATGCCATTTATATGTCCCTTGAATTAAAAAGGATGAAATTAACTTTTAATCCTTTTGCTTTTCATATAGCTGATCTTAACATAACATGTATTACTCAGTCATTTTATTTGCATTTACTCATTTAAAAATGTTAATAACTGTGGTTGCAAAGCTTACTGTATGGGAATGTGCAATTGCTTGTATTCATATACATAAGTGTGCACGATTCCTTAGTAATTTTTTTGAACTGCAGCCAAACACAGACTTGAGGCTTCTGTTTATTGTCAAAGAGAACACCCTGAAGAGCAATTCCCATCTAACTGTTCAGTGGGCTATGCAAAATTAGCTGGTGGTCTCACACTTGTACACAGCACCAATGGTATCTTATTTTTACATGAAGTCCAAAGAGAAAACGTGGGGAGGGGGGAGCAGGGAAAAACCACCCTGTTTTCACCACTACAATAATCATCTCTCCCACAGGGAAATGAGAAATATGTCATTTATTCTGGGAGTATAATCAAAGATACTACTTATATAAACACAGTGTTTTAGACTAAAATCTCTCATCAGCAAAAATGCCCCCTAAAAGCCACAGGCTGAGGATTTGACCGTGGTAGCCCATTGCTCGTGAACAAAACTTCATGATGAGAAAATTCAGACTGGAGACCTCCAAGCCCATACTCAGTAAATCTGGGTTCTGTTCTGAACCCACCTGCTGGAAAATTTAGATGGATTTCAAAAGCAAGGATTCATTTAGGGTGTTCTGCTAACTGAACCTTAATTTTTCCAAGCTCAGAAAAGCCAGAACTTTTGTCTTTGAAAGCATCCAGAAGTCTCATAAGTACAGAAATAATGGCCTGTTTGTTGCTGTCAGTAACACACTGTGCTTACCAAAATCTGATGTATTCTCTTCTTTCAGTTTGCTTGTCCTTTCAAATCATGTATGTGCATACATGAGGAGCTCAGAATAAAAAAAAAATTAAATTATTTATTAATGTTAAAACAAATTTAATAAACTTTAAAAGAAATAAGATGACTTTTCCTGGTTTCTGATATATATTTTTTAAAGGTACTTTACTGATTATTTTCCCCTCAGTACTTCAGATTGTAATAGGAACAGGAAACACAAAGCAACTTAATATTAAAAGTCAGCAATTCCTGAATCCTTTGCTTTACATAAATCTTTGATTAAAGATTATGTAATTATTTTCAGGTACTCAAACCTCTACACATTAAGATACCTTAAAAGTCACAAAAAAGTGATTGCTTTAGAAAGCAGCTTTTTAAATTTTCTTTTTTAAGCTCAGTTTCCAGACCAACATTTTTTGGGAGGGTTCCAGATAAGTATCTGGAACTTTTGGATGCTCCTCCCACTTGAACCACCCAGCCATTTGATGTAACTCTATTATTATTTAACACCTGGCTGCACTGCAGTGAAGTGCAGTGTGAATAAAATATGATTTAGGATGTGCTGGCAACTGTTTGCCAACAGAACAAAAAAAAATGTTTTCTAATGACTCTCTGCACATTAATTTATAACAGAGATCCAGGAGCAACTCCTCACATTACAGAGGTGAAGGAAGCCAGCCAGATGTTTCCACATCCAGGATTGGGACCACATCTTCTTGCTGCAAGAATTTGCAAGCAGGAAAAGAAGTGGGTTATAGATTTATTTTTATCTGTGCAAGAATATCATGGTTAATTAGGATGTGATATCCCTGCAACTGCTGAGGTTTTTACATTACAGGTAACTCATAGAACTCATTCAGGCACCAGAACTCCGTGATGTTCCCTGCTGATAACATAGGCAATGGAAATTCAAACTCTATATTGGGAAGTTTTTCATTATAATCTGAAAGTGTTGAATTTAAAGTACTGAGGAACAGACACAATGGGTACAGGGGGGGATGTAGCCACAGACCATGCAGAGCTCAGTGGATATGAGCAGTCTTTCCTCAAGAAAGCTGCATAAATCTGGCAAATATGAAGTTAGCTCTGTCAATTCAGTACAGAAGTGAGCTATTGAGCCCATTGAGAAGGGAAGAATATTTACTGCAGAAGGAATATCTAAGACACAGGCTGAATAGTTCTGAAAAATGAATATATAGGAGCCTAAGGAGAGGATTTTGGTTTTAACCACTGTTTGACCACTTCGGCCTTACAGTTTCAGAATACATTCAGAAATGTATTTTTAATGAATTCATCTAATACTGAAAAATAAATGGAAATAAACAGGTGTTTTCAAGTCCTTTGAACTTCAGTATTTACTGACATGAAAAAAAATTAATATGGCTGAAAAAAAAAGAAGGAGAATTTCTCTATGGATATATAGATTTTTAAGTTCTAACATAGTCACTGATCTCAGGCAAAATGAAAATGCTAAAGAATCTTTACCAAAAACTTTCATGCAGAGGTGTTGGTCACCATTAATATTTTAAGCAAATCCTGCCCATCTCCACTTTGTAACAGAAGACCGACCATTTATTAAAATAAATATATTATTGCAGATAGAAAATTCAAATAACTTTACAAGCCTATAAATATAGCTCCTTATCTGCAATAATTTATACTTTATAATACCAGAAGTATTTAAGAAGGATTTTCTTAAAAGGCATAATCTTCAAAATAAAAGCACCATGGTTACACTAATAAAAGAAAACTAACCCCATCCGGGTATCTTCCAGGAACAAATTCTGATATTCCTTCCTTTATTAAGACTTTTAAACAAAATTAGTATAAACTATTAGTATCTACATGGAAATTATCTTTTGTTTAAATAGTTAAGAGCGTGCTTAAGTCATGAACTAGCAATGAAATGTCACAATGTGAAGTCATGAGAAACTGAACTTTTCTCATCTGAGAGAAAATAATAAATACAGCTACTACAGTTTCATCAACCTTTTGAGGATGGTAGAGGCTATTAACTCAGTGAAAAGTGACTGCATAGTGGCTATTTTGCTCACCTGGATTTTTACAGACATATTTTCTGTCTTGCCACTTGCTTCCTATTTTCCCACCATCCTCGTTCAGCTTCATTCAGCTATTTTAACTTACTCAAATCATTGGGATACCTGGAAAATAAAGCACCAGCTTTTAATCAGTCTAAGTACTTGTGATGCTGACTGAGCAGGGCTTTGAGATGACTCTGCTGCATTTTTTTCTTCAAAAAAACCCAAGAACTCAGTGCTATCTTTTTAAATGCCAGGGAGAGTTTTGCATAAACAAGGCACGAGACCAATGACCAACAAACTCGGAAAAATTAAAGAACACAAAAAACAGCGTGAAAAACTGAGCAAAATTCTCTTGTGTCCTAACCAAGTGGGTCCTTTCCCTCAGGCTTGCTCTTGGATCAGCAGCTCAGTGACTTTCTAAATGTTGGCAGGCCGTGCACAGTCCCCTGGCTCCCTCGGATGCACTGGGCATTCCCTGCAGAGCCCTGCCCACGCCCCAGCCAAGCAGCACCATGGCCTCAGCCCTTGCTCCAGGGCCCCTTTTCCCCTAACTCATCTCCTGTGATGATGCTCGGATGCTCTGGAGGAAGGAGCAATCTCCCCTGACTCCAGAGGGCTGATGCAGAGGACAGCAGTCAGGAGAAGTTAAACATCTACTGCAGCCTCATGGGCCGTGCACACACACTGGCTTACACATCATAAACTCCAAGCAGTAAAATGCACTATCTCCAGAATATTATTTCATAAATTATAATCTCCAAGCGATTACACTTCAGTTTTCCAAGTCTGCAGGGACCTGCTGGAAATCCTGCCTCGAGCTGGGTCCCAGGGAGGGAGGCTGGAGGGTGACCTTGGAGGAGTCTGGACTCCCCTCACTGCTTCCATCTCTTACACAAAAAAACCATCTCTGAGAGCAAGCCCCACATTGCCTCCACACACTACTGCCACATAAAACAGGACTATTATTCACTTGAAAACTGCATTTTGTTAGTTGAGAGCATTGGTAAAAGAGCTTGGTATGATTTGCCATATTTCATGCCTGTAAGTGATAAGACAAATTTTAAATTACTTATCCAGTGCTAGAGACAGATTAGTGACAGAAAACCACAAGCATCCATAGGTCTTTACACCCAATTCTGATCCTCCAGCAGCAACCAGAGGTTCCCCCTGGGTAAGCCTCAGCAGCATTGGATGTCAGCCACAAATGATGGCAGCACCAATGGGAAACAGTCAACAACGGTTTGATATTTCATTTTGGTGGGCAGGAAAATTAAATCTGCAGTTTTTGACTCTTAGGAAATTAAGTCTCTATTAGGAAAGGGTTAAAGACAGATTATGTAAATAGGGATATTGTTATTTCTCCCATATGTAGCACTGTGGAGTGAAGACTGCTTTCTCTCCCTGCCTGTTTTTTCTTTTTTTTTTTTCCTTTTTTTTTTTTTAGTTTTTCTTTTCCACAAATTGAGAGATTAACCTGGTCTCAATTGAAATGGCAGCCCATATCATACCTTCCCTTGATCTCACAGCATGGCTAATAACAGCTGGGGCCTACCAAGCAGGCTTCTTTATTTTTCCTTTATTGTTCCAGGCCACACAACCGTGAACCTTCAGCATGTTATGTACTTAAGCATGGTCAGGTTGATGTCATTATTTTCTTATTGTTGTGGAGCTCCCTGGGTGTTTGCCCATATTCATAGAGAGGGGCTTGTGTGCTCTTTGTAGGTTAACCTTTTAAAAAGGAGATGCTCGACCACTTGCAAATGTAGCCCAGGGCTGTGACATTGCACTGGCCGATTGGTACGCTTCAAAACACATATTAGCACCGCTTGTGCTATTTCATCTTTCTTTTTAATTTTAGCCCAGTCTTGTTAGATAAATCTTATCTGCACCACAAGTAAATGCTTGATAGAGCACATTTTTAAAGCCTTTAGAAGGAGGGGGAGAGGAAAAAAAAGTGTGGTTTGTCTGGGTCACTGTGTGCTTTGTCTAAGTCTAGGCAGAACTATTTGCCAGTTTATCTGTCCGCTGTCCCTCCATCCATCTCACCAGCAAACAAGCCACGAGCATTAATGCTGAATTGTGAGAGCTACAGGGAAAAGTGCTTCTCTGCATGAACCCCAGCCACAGTCAGCTTTTACAATCCTATAAAAATTGGTCTGCTTGCTATCAGTTCAGCCTGGGAAGCAAGCACAGCCCACAATTGCCTCCAGCTTTGATGTAAGCACCCCACAATATTTCCGTTTAAACCATAGCGGAGAGAAGACACCTATAAAAATATTAATTAGCTCCAGTTGACACCAGATGCAGTTAACATACTGTGCACCAGCTCCAAAATACTACAGTTTTTATTAGGTAAGCTAATGTTTATTAGGATCCTTAAAGTCTGAGTCATAAAAAGCTGAGCATAAGAAAGATGCTCCAGGTATTATTTCTACCATGTATCAAGTGTAAGTTTGTTAAGTTCCATTTCCAATGCTAATTATTTTGGAATTCATTTTGCAACCACAAGCTTTCAAAGAATTTGGCAAGGTTTTTTCAGGCACTCAGCAGGCCAAAATGGAAGTGAATGAGTGGTTTCTCCCCTACCTCCCTCTTACCTCCACTGGTTTCATTGAATTTTGGCCTTGTAACTTTTAAATGAAGCCGATACAAACAGCAGCAGAGATTACAGGCTTAATGTCTGAATTATTTCAGTAGTGTCAATTATGAGAATGATAGTCCTGACACCAGTGTATCCTTTGCTGCATTTTCTTTTGTAGACTGGTTGATCCTTTGCTTTTTCAGCCTGGGAGGTCAGGAAGGTGAGTGGTACAGCTGGGCAGCCAGCAGCCTTATGTATCTGGGTCACTTCAGTGCCCCAAAGGTGTGCCTGAAGTTACTGGTGTGATGGGAAGCACGAGGCCACCTGTGCTCCAGTGCATGAGGATTGGGTTTATGGTCATCACCACTCTGGATGCACAACTTACCCTTTCAGTAAAATCTGTGCTACTCAGGCAGGAGGTGAAACAAAAATGATGCTGGGATCTTACAGGATGGAGTACGCTGGGTTCCACTTCCATAATGACACCTTTGGGACTTCCTTGTGTCTTTACCAGCTACAACCAGGATTGTCCCCTTAATGCTTCTTTCAATTACTGCAGAAAAGATAACAAATAGACTTAGTTTTTCTTATTTCTGGGGTTCTTATTTGTAGCAGAGTTCTGACTGTATTAGCCACCATATGTGCTCATGTCTCAGCATAAGGATACGTGGTCTCAATCCCTTGCACATGACCATGCAAGGGTTTTTTGGGTTTGTTTTTTTTGCATAGATCATGATTTTACTCTTCAGACTGGAATTTCTCGAGCCACACAGAGCCAATCAGTTCTCTCACTTATGCCTGTAAGGAAAGAATTGAATATTTTGATGTATACAAACTTCCCTGGACAGTCTGGATTACTCCAGAGCAGAGCTAGGAAAGCCAACATTAAAACGTTGGAATGGTCACGGAGTTTGATCCTGGTGGAAGTCTCAAGTCCCAGTGAAGATGGAAACAGCACTGAACTGGCACTGTGGGTCCACCTTTTTCATTTTCAGGCTTCATTTTTATTATCAAGAGCCCTTGGTTAGTCTACAAGAAAATACTCAGTAATACACTGAACTAATATTTTTCTGACATTTTGTACTTTAGTAATTTCTCCTCTGCAGATGAAGTAAATTTAATGTTTAGGCAAAATGGTTATTTTCTCTTGACACTAACACTGAATATTTCCTTCTATAATGAGACATTCCAAGTAGCTCTTTTAATTCCCCAAAATATGTGGAAAACTTGTATGTACAAATATAAATTTATAGGTATACACCCATATATATGCCTCACTGAAATGTGAATGTCAGGCATACACTTAATTCAACTTTGTTTAAACAAATTTATAATCAGAATCAAAAATGAATAAAATTGAAATAAAAATAAAATTTCTCCCATATCTATTTTAGTGGGGTGGTTGTAGAGAATGAACACTGGTTTTGGAGTACAGCAATGAAATATGAATTCATTAAAACCTCAACAGTCTAATCTTCTATTATCTTACATAAAATATCCAATAAATTGATCTTCTGTACACTTAAAATACCCCATTTAACTGAAGCCCAGTTTTTAAAACTACTTCAGTATTTTCACCGATCAGTACAGTTCAGCTATGTAAAAGAGCAAGTTACATCACCATATTTATTTTGACTGAGACCCTTCACAGGATGTTTTTATGCCAAAATCTATTACCTGGTACAGAAAACCCATAAAAATTAAGAAGACCTGTAGAAAAAATGAAGGGTTTAGCCCAAAACCTTTCCTCCATATAAGTATTGTAATTTTTTTTTTTAATTTTTGTAGACTAGAAGAGATTTCAAATTTTACTGACAAATTTCCAGTGTCTCTTTTCAAACCTTTCAGTTCCATTGAAACCAAAGAAACAACAATATTGCCAGAAGACACTATTTACTAGGAACCCTGGGCTACCACTTGGAAAATAGGACTTGAGCAAGATGTCCTTTCAGATAGCTCCGTGCACTGTCTGTGGTTCCATCAGGTCTTTGCATATTTTAAATTATATTCAGAAATATGCTTATGCCTTTTTTTTTTTTTTTGAGATCTGATTTTCTTATCTGAACTCTTTTAACAAAGGTATTATGCTAAGTATAAAAGCTGTCCAATTTTTTCCAACCTTTTGCTTCTCTCTAAACCACAGTCATTTTGTTAGACATTGAAAATGTCTTGATTTAGTTGTCTTGCTATTTTGGGCCTGTCCTGCCCCCTGCAGTGGTAATAAGGATGGGGCTTCCTGCTGGGTCCTGAAGAATACCATTTCACGGCCGCCACATAGCTGGCGGCTTTTATTTATGGAGCCAAGAAAATGAATGGGTATTAGTGTCCAAACATTTCAACATGCTCCTGTGGCCATGCACAAAAGGGACTGATTTGCAGCAAATTTCCACTTATTTTCCAAAAGTATTTACCTTGCAGAAGCTTGGCTGATCGCTATAATGGCATAGCAGAGGGGAAAAATGACCATTTCAGAACCCAATTTTTATATATGTTTCTGAACCTTAAAAGTGCTATACTTCTTCTGAATAAAGATAATACTCTTGGCTACTAGGCTTTTATGGATATGTGGCTAATGCCAGCCCTTTTTTCATGTGTGTCTTTACAGCAGAGGAAACAGGCATTACCTGAAAGCAAGAAGCTTACCCTGCAATGGGGTGAAAGCTCTTGTGAAAGACAAAACTTCTTCTGAACCCTGCAGTTGGCAGCATGGCACCTCCAAGAGGAGTTTCCAACACCTGTACTTGTACCTGCCTGCCAGGGACAGCATAGGGTGCATTTGATACTTTTCCTAAACTACCCCAGGGAATTTTGGCAAGGACTTTCAACTGGTGCTTCACTAGGTAACTGCACGATCCCTGCACCATGATGCTACCCCAAAAAAATGCAGATCTTGACCAGGATACTATACCAGCAGTAACTGGTGAGAGCCACACATACCCTTTAAATCACTGAAATGTGATAACCACATGAGGCTGTTTAGATACACTTGCTGAAAGTTCTGTCCAGACTCTGCAAAGTTCAGGAATGCAAATCAAAATCTTGTGCTCGTGTCTTCTTAAGCTGTTCCAGACCAGCTTTGTGGCAGCAAACTTTCAGGGCAGTCAGCGTGTGGGTGTTAGATGACAGAAAGGCTTAGTTAGATAAAATGGAAACTATTCTTAGTTCTGCAGGTGTTTGCAGGTACCCAATTTCAGGTGCAATTCCATGTATACACACTCACAGGTGGAGATTGTATGCTTTAAGGCCCCCACAACAATATTTGTAGGAAAACCACAACAAAAAAAAAAACTGGATTGCTTGTACTATAACATCATTTCTTGGAAGTTCCCAGCAGGTAAGTTGTGAAGTCTGGATAATAGAATCACACCACTACAGTAGCTGCTATACAAGTTTATGCAGGTCACCAGATATTGCAGCCTTCAACCCCTCAGCATAAGTTTCAAAAGAAACAATACAGGAAAGAAAAACCTGGCAATGACAATATCTTTATGGTATTTTTTTTCCATTGTATATTTTTTACTGAGGTATTATTTGAAATATAAATTGTATTACTGCCGTGTGTGGTTGCCTCACCTGCATTAAAATGCAAAACTATCATAACTTATTTTTTAATTGATTAGTTGTATGTTATCTATATTTTTTGCCTTTTATCCTGTGAAGTCATCTGGCAATTACATTAACACCCCTGATTTAGCTCCTGGTCTTCAGTGTACCTCTTTTTCTCCTAAAATCAGTTAACATAAATGACAAAACTAAAACAAGAGCTCTATTTCACCACAGTGTTCGAATATCTAGCAGAGTAAACGGACCCATAATAAAAAAAATCTGAAATACTGTATTGCAGCAACCCATATGGAGCTGCTTCATAGTTGCAGCACTTGCTCCCTACTCCTTTGTCTCCTATTCAGATTCATTCTAGTCAGTCTCTCCCTCTCCTAAATCTATTCTCATTCAGGCAATCCCAAAGAAACAGCACACAACATGGGTAAATCCTCTGCAAGGAACAACTCTACCTCCTCCTGTTATCCCACCTTCAACTGCTGGTATCAGTTTCACTATATATATGAAAAAGAGATGGAGGAATGAAGTGGTGGAATAGAGAGCAGGAAAAGAATCTCATCTGTTTCAACATCTTTCAAACTATTCATGAGGCACACCAAGAGAAAGAGCAATGGATAGGTGAGAGATGCTCTTTCCTTTTTTTGCTCCCTAGAGTTTTATGAGATTTTGCTCCTCTTCACATTGCACAGCAGAATGCATCATGTACCAGAAAAGCGTAGGAAGGAATAAATAAAAGGTGCAGCTGGAGGAAAACCGACGAGTGTCTAGGAAAGGAAAAATCCTTTATGTGCACCTCAGCTTCTCCCTCTGAAGAATGGCCATCATAAGGTTCACAACAGGGTGTTGTGAGGGTTTGCTGTGAATTCTGGAGGCATTGGGTAATTTTTAAATTTCCACTCAGTTTCTGATGAAGTATGAAGTCTGCATGATACTTATTGAAAACCTTAGAATACCCTCACAGCTAATGTAACGATTTAATTTTCTGAAGCAATCAAGGCCAATCAAATACCAGACACAAGTGACCTGTTTTATAACAAACTGTAATTTTAAACATTTTAAATGTAAGAATATGCTATTAGTCTCCCTACCTTGCAACAGTGCAATTAAGACCATGAATTGGTGAATTATTGTATTTTATCCTGGTTAAAAATAAGCTGTCCTGAAAATTTTCATAGCCAGTAGTGTGTATCAAAATTTATTCTTCCCACTAAGCCTCAATTTCATTCTGTTGTAAAGAAGTAGGAAAACTTTAGCAAAAATTAGTACCATGTTGTCTCTTTTTTTATTAGTGTATCTTACTTTATCAATGATTGATAAAGTCTATCAAATCCTGCTCAAGGTCCTTTCTTCAATCATTAGAAGTGACTCATCCCCAACCCCCCAGTTATTATAAAGGTTTCATCTTGTCAGAATAGCAAAAAAAAAAAAAAAAAAGGGGGGGGGGGAGAGAGAAAAAGAAAAAAATTTTGCTTTTTCTTTTTTCCCTGAGGATAAGAATTACCTTTATCCAACAATGGCTTTGCATGTTATGGCATTAATTTTGCAGTAAATTATAGTACAGGTAGGTGGAATTGCTCACATTGCTTGACCAAAGTGTGTGACCCAGCCAGACCTCTGATTGATGGATAGTTTTTCATTTTCTTCTACTAGTCCTATCAGACAGAATCGAAAAACTGGGTGAAAAAGATCCTGTTTCATGTAATAGTATTTTGTTATATATCATTAGCACTTAATTCTGTCACCAGTGCCATGTCTGTGTTAACCAGGCCTTTCAACTTAATCCCTTCACACCTCAGTGTGACATACAAGGAAGTTGGGAGGTTATGCAGGGAGAAAATTAGAAGGGCCAAAGCCCAGTGTGAACTTAATCTGCCTACTGTGGTAAAAGACAATAAAAAAATGTTTCTGTAAATACACTGGCAACAAAAGGAGGGGTAAAGAGAATCGCCATCCTTCAGTGGATGCATGGGAAAAACAAAGCAACAAAGGATGAGGAAAAGACTGAGGTACTTCTTTGCCTTATTCTTTAATAGTAAGACCAGTTGTTCTCTAGGTAAACAATCTCTTGAGCTGGAGGACAGGGAGCAAAATGAAGCCCTCATAACCCAAGGAGAAATGATCAGTGACCTGCTACACCTCTTAGCCACACAGGCCTGGATGGGATCCACCCAAGGCCACTGAGGGACTGTGGCAAGTGCTCCCTCAGCCACCCTTCATTGCTTCCCAGCAGTCCTGGCTCACTGGAGAGGTCCCAGCTGACATGAAGATGTAGTGGACTTGGCAATTTTGCATCAAGAGCTGGACTCAATAATCTTAAAGGTCTTTTCCAATCTAAGCAGTTCTGTGATTCATCTTGGACGACTGATTCACTAAAACTCTTGGTGCTAATCAGTGCAATAGTTCAGAGACCTCTGCTACACTGTGACTTGGCCCCAGCCCTACCAGGAGACAACTCTCACAAAATTAAAAATGTGATTAGAGCATGATTAGAGCTATCTGGGGTCTAAGTTCCTTAAGTATCAGTCCCAGTGTATTCTCAACTAAGGGAGTATGAGCCCATGAAACTTTGGCTGCTCACCTGAGTAACAACTGCATATCAAAGTTCTCGTGGCTGTTACTTCAGTACTGTTACCCAAGGCACTTGCTTTAGTTCAGACACATCCACCTGTTGTATTACACCTCTTTATGGCTACAGAGAAGTTCAGGCCTGTCCAGGACCTCTTTTCACCATGGCCTCCACACCTTGGTGAACTTTATATCTGTACATTGATTGTTTCTTCTGTTCAAGCCACAACCCAGTCTTAAGTCCAAGCTTGCCTTATAAGCACAACTATTAAGGAAAAGATGTACACAGATTGTTTACAAACTGGGCAATCATGAGAATGAAACTCACTTTAATATAAGTAGGTCTCATGGTAAGGGTTTAACAGTGACTTAGCTGAAACCTTGGTCCTTTTGTAGGCATTTTTAACAGAGTTGAACTTAGATCAAGACAGATGAAGGGTAAACTATTCAATGAGTTTACTTTGTTTTGCAGCTGCAGTTTTATTATTGCCAATCTTACTATTTGAAAGGGGAGAATGAGGCAGTAACTAATAAAATAAAAAGAGCACACAGCTCTGGCAGCAGGAATTTCAGTGGGTGGCAAAGCTGATCAAAAGACAGTGAACAGATTTGTGAAAATTTAAATGCTCTAAGGCAAAGGGCTCAAAACTTACCAATTTTTCATCTTTGTCAACATTTCCATGACTTAATCAGAACCACAAAGTACCTGTAAGAAATACTTGCATTCTGCAGAAAATTTATACTTCTTGTGTTGTAGTTTTATACATGCATAGTACATAACAATTTTTTCACACATTTAAACTTAACCAGATCATGCTTGCAGGGTGGTAATACTTGTTCAGATTATCTTCAGCGCATGGCATATCCTCTCACATTAATCTGTCAAATCATTCAATATAATAATCTCACTGGTTTTGAGAATAACTAAACTTCTACTAAAGAAAACAGTGTTGTTAGTTTGCTTCTTGAGGGAACAATTTTGGAAGAGACACTTCTGATTGTAATCTCTCTTCCAAAAATGTTCCCTCAAAGAAGCAAACTAACAACATTTTTTCTTTAGTAGAAGTTTAGTTATTCTCAAAACCAGTCAGATTTCATGGAAGAGACAATGATCAATTCAAATGACCTAATTACAGGATATAATTGGGGACCTAATATGTGAGCTTTTATTTTTATATTTCATGCTACAACAGCATTTAACCACATTTTGCACGTTTCTGCTTTCCAACTGAGGACTATTGTTATGATGTCTTTGTCCCTTTCTGACACACTGCAATATGTATTATTTGGATGACAAGTTGCTTGAGACATAAACTGGATATTCCTTAACTAAGCAATGACGTATTTAGTAAAAACACAAGATAGGTAGCAGGCAAAATCTGGTGTCATATTTTTTCATCCTTCCCTCTATGGAAGTATCTACTTAATTTTGAAGATCCTTCTTTCTGACTTTAAACCTAAGTGTAACTTCTTATTGGGTTGGGTTTTGTTCTTGGGTTGGTTTTGTAGCCAATGGTTCTTTTAACACCTGGCATCTGCCATGAATCTTTAATCTTGTATTGCCTTACCTCAGCCATGCTGAATGTATATCCAGAGACATTCCATTGGTTCCACTGGCATCCGTCCATATGTGCACGACTGTAAATGATGTGAAAAAAAAAATCTGGCCTCTGATATGAAAAAGGCTATTTATGCACTTTCACAAAGGACAAAAGTCTTATAACTTTGGGTCTACACAGAAATGAGACACAAATATGTTAGTGAAAAGCCCCAAGTTTTCTAAATGTAGATGAGCACAGATTAAGAAAGCAGTAATTAATTTCCTTTGACCTCAAGCTGAAATTCCTTTCTAAAGCTGTCATAAAGAGAAAGAGGCCAGAGAGAAGAAGTGAAACTGTGTAACAATGCAATTAAACCCTTGTAATGAGGTCAGCCATTGGACTTGTTGCAACTGATATCATTATAGCAATGAGGAGGCATTATACGATGGCCTGATTTTTTACAGGATTCATTTTTTTCTTTAACTCTTTAACAGTCAGATATGCATTCTATAGCATTATAAAATAATTGTTGTTAATGACCAGAAGAACATGCACAAGCTCTATTGTCTTACTGTTTCTTAAGCTCTTGTTATGGATGCATGGAAAAGCTCCATGACAGTGGAGCATGGGACAATTTGATGGAGACAACCTTCCACTCAAACTCTGTGTTGTATTTGCTTTGGAGCTTCCTCCCAGAAAGAAACTCCACTCCCTTCCACAACGAGAGTAACTCCCAGCAATCTGATGACAGCTGGTGAAGGGGAATATTTGACTCATGTGGGAGTTGTGGTGCTCAAGGAAACATGAGCAGACCTGCAGGACTAACCTGAATCTGAAAGAATCTCAAGTGGTCTTGATCTCATTTGAAACCTGTTGATTCATTGTGGGTTCTGGGAAAAGAATCTGCTCCACTGGAAGATTATTCATTGGTTTCATGTGTTCTGTAAACATATGTTTCAATTGGTTAGGTATTAAAAAGAAATAAAAAACTTAGGAAACTCAAATGTGGGCACAGATTAAAAGAGATGTAGATAGGGTACATTTTACATAAAATTTCATTAAATAAACGATCATTTTTTAAGTGGAAATCTAAGTTTAAGGTATTTTCCCTTTTTTGAGGGACTGTCTTAAGTACTGGGTATGCAAATGACAACCACCTCTGCCATCACCTCTGTGACTCATGTGGATCCACTGCAACTGAATTGAACTGTGTTATCTTTTTCCTAATACTATTCATAGATCAACTATTCATAGATCAGTAAATGAGAACAATATTAGTGATAATATTAATAATAATAAATAAGAAGCTCTGGTTGTTCCTTCAACCTGTGCCTAGGAGTGAACCCTTACTAGGGTTTGTAAGATAGAGGTATTTCAGTTTAAACAATCATTTGGGATTATGAATCCAAAGTGGCCATAGGTCTGAGAAGATGGAAATAGCTACAGGAGAAAAAATTAATGGGGAAAAATGGTAGCTTACTGGGACCCTTAAATATTCATACACAGTTAGTCCTTAAAAACAACTGCTGTAAACCGGAAAAGAAAAATAAACTGGGGGATTTATAATGCCACAGAGAGGAGATAATTTCTTGATGAAGAGTCAATTTATTGACTTCAATGGGCCAAGAAGATTTCAGACTTGAGCTGGCTTTCTTGAGGCTTCAGTTCCTTTGGTCCACTGTCAATACTCATATGAAGGCATAAAAAGGAAATTCAAACTGATATGTGGTATTTCTTCCTCTTGCCCCCCTCCATTCCTCAAATTGTGCAGCTTAAATCAACGTGAACAAAGAAGTTTCAAGCAGCTTTCCCTTTCCTGAGTAAGTTCACTATCCCCTGTGTTCGTATTATACTTTTAAAAGAACTATTAGAAGATGGCTTACTAGTTGGAAATAAAGAAAAGGCACCATTTTCTTGCACTCAGAGGACTGAGTCACCAGTTCAGATCCCTTTCCTTTCACTGGTGCTCTGAGTGATTATGTGCCTCAGTTTCCCCTCAATGAGTATGATACTATTGACCTCTGCAGAGGGCTGTAAGATTTCTGTGAACCTCTGTATCAAGTGTGAAGCCACAGCATTATTAAAGATATTTTATACAGGGGAAGATGAGTGACGTCCTATAAATTGTCATTTCTCTCCAAACGGATCACAATATAATATTTCCCTCAGAAATACATTTATTATTTAACACTTTTCTGTGAAAGGTTTCTTTTACATTGCAAATGCTCAGAGTTCTTTCATAGGTCTTAGACTATTGACCCTTTACCTTAAAACATGCTATTAATGCTTAACGCTGTTATTAGTATTCAGGGAAGTAATGATTGGTACTAAAATGGAAATGTGCAGTAAAAACACCTTCTATTTTGTAAAATAATTATGTAGCCTAATAATTATTTCATACGATTCTTTTTGATTGATAGGGAAAGGGCACCAAGAAGTTTGGAATCATGATTCCTTAAGGTCTACATTCAAATTGCAGCCACCAACACCATTGTTTCCGACAGTTACATTCTCCAAGAACGGCAACAGGATGATCCCTGGTTCTGTTTGGATGAGGGTTACATCAGATAAGGGATACTTAATTAGCTTTTTTTTGTTTGAATGGCAAGGAATTATAATTCCATAAAGGGCAGCTCTGCGTTCTTGCAATTTCCAAGTAAGTCACTGGTACCCTGGAGGTCAAATATAGTTCAAGTCTGCAGTGAAGTGAGACTACCTCCTTCCACTCTGCTGTCATCCCACCTGACCCTAACCTGGTAAAAGCATCCCTAGTGATGCCAAAGAGGCCTTTCCTTTCTCTGTCTACCAGCTACACTGGTCTTTCACATTTAAGGCTGCCAGATAAATGTCAAACTCCAATGTTCTTGTGATGTTTAATGGGAACCAGGATGAGAGAGCTTGAACTTGTTTCACTTTAGAGAAGTTTTTCTCACTATGACTTAGGTGGAAAAACAAGTTTTAGATCAATAATTGTCCATAAATGAAGTGCTGGGTTTTCTTAGCTGATTTGCTGCTAGCTAAAAAAAAAAAAAAAAAATTAAAATCTACCTGGGTGCTTGTGCCTGTGTGTAGTACAGAAATAGCTGCAAGATTACAGTTCCATGTTTTACAGAGTTGGTTAGTTCTAGCTCTATTCTTTTTTTGAGTGCATAATATTAGCAACTTTTATAGTTGCTTTTCTCACAGATTTTCAGATTCAGACAGCTATAGCTGGGTGTCTGTTTGCACGTATAACTATTTTAAACCATTTTGCTGGGCCTGTTTTGTTGCCAATTTTTCCTTCAAATGCTGTATCAAAATTTCAAATACAAAATTTAAGCCAGGCTTACTACTCGTGATACTACAACAATGGATTGGAAACAAAATTAAAATTACAGCTGTAAATAAGGATTATATATGCACACAGATAAATTAATCGTTTGTAAATAATCTTAAACAAATGTTAACATGAATTTGGAAGTTCTGAGAATTCTTTCCCATCATAATGCTGATGCAGACAAGGACTTCTGAGCTTTTTCTCCTCTACATTTACCAGCAGAGATTCCTAACAGAGGAGCCAACATCCAGCAAATATAAGATTTCTGCCCATCACTCAGCTAACATGGGAGCCATTCAGATATTAAAGTGATAACTGCCACAATAAAACTTCAAGGCCTTTTTAAGAGTTGTTAGAGGAAGAAAGGAGACTCTCCTGCCAATTCCACTGCAGCTTCTCAGCCATGAATGCTCTGGGTGGAGCACAACTGCTCTCCTGGATCCCTATTTCAGTTCTTACACGACTACCGAAAGACATCAGCAGCGCCAATAAAAGCAGTAAAACACCAGCAGGATCAGCAGTAGGAGCAACAGCTGGCCAGATACAAGAAAGGAAATAAAATGTACCATCTGAGGGTAATCAAGGGATTAGTTATGATTCATGAGTCACAACTTCTTTCTGGACAGACTCCTGCTTTGATCTAGCTACACATGGCCCTTTGCTCTGGCTCTGTGTTGAAACAGCAAAAGGAGAAACACAGGAAGTGTTAAATGGAAGCAGTAAGTGTGAGATATTCAGAGATATTTATATATTCACTACTTTGGGAAAATTAGCTGGATTCAAAGTTATGTAGTTTACTACATAATTAAAATTCAGATAAGTTTTTACTTCTGTTGAAGAGATTACGATGTTAATAAAGAATGTCAGTCACCTACTGAGGACATTACCAACGATGTTAGGAAGTGTGAAGATCAGATCTCTGATTCCCATCTAGGGATAAAGGAAATTTCAACTGTTGTATGAATATTTTGTCACATTTCTCTTAACAATACTGCAGAAAGTAATGAAGTATTGAAAGTATCACCTTATTTCAAATTAGAATTTTTCTGTTTTCACTTCTATTAGCTCTAATCATCTTGGGGTTTAAGTTACAAGAAAACATTTCTGTCAGCAACAAGAAATGTCGTGCAGACCAGGAGTGAGTAAGCTTCTAGGCTTCTGTCAGAAAAGGTAAGTAAACTCTCCAAGTTTCTCAACAGGGAAAGTATGCTCAAGATCTCAAATAATTTATGTCTCTCTTCTCAGAATCCTTTTAAATGTTTTTGTTGTGTTTTGGTATTTAAGTGACTTTACTCTTTTTCAAGATTCCCCCCCTTGTACATCCAAGAATATCATTTAGACACAGATTTTTTTTAACTGATTTTAAATCTGATTTGTAGGGACTACACTGATTTTTGGATTACACTGGTTTTTGGACTACACCAATTTTTGTAAGGAAGCAATTCAGCACCAAATCACTCACAAAATTTTAATTCTTTCAGAGCAATTGCTTTTACCTGTTAAGAGTTGATATAAATTCTAAAAACTTTAATGACACATTAAGTCAGTTCTGATAGTGTTATGTTTTTGGTTGAATCTGAAACTAGTTCACAAGTTACAGTATTTTTGCACACATTACAAATCCTCCTCCAGATTACACAACGATGCAAACGTATATTCCAATAATAACAGTATAGACATGGTTTCATATATGCCAAAAATATAGAGATCCTATATATAGAGGGCCTATATTTAGCCTCTACTTCTATCACCCTCTGAATGTAGTGCCAGAGGGAATAATTAAGGGGCAAGACTGGTTGACCTAGACAGTGGCTGACCCGCCCGACAGGCTTTCAGACTGAATTCTCTGGTCTGCTAAAGAAGAAAGCCTCACAAAGTGTCTTTAAAGCAGCCATGGAAGACAAGAAGACGGCTCCCTAGTGACTCTGTGATGATGTAAGTCTGTCAGAGATGGCTCAGCTATTTGCCATCACAAGGCATTTCCTACCCTCAGCATAAGAGGACAGTCATAAAGTCATATATGGAAGGCAGAGTGGGAACTGAATGTGGTGAACTTCGCTACCTTAGATCCTTTGTCAGCAGAAGTAGGCTTCCCCCTTTGTAACCAGAACCATGTGAACCTGAATCTCCAGACCCCTGTGGTTTCCCACTTTGTTCTGTGGCTTTGACATACCAGGAAAACGTGGCTTGATGGTCGTCTTATCCAAACAAGAAATCCATCTCCAGCAACAACCTGTCAGACTCCTATGAAATCTGAGTTAGGCATTACCAACCTGTTTGCAAAATGGTCCCCTACTACAACCCACTCTAAATGAGAGAACTTTCTCCAGCAAAACCTGTTTGGTGTCTCCAACTCATCTGTTCCTGAGTCCCTGTGCTGAAGGTGTGCCAAAAATACTGCACAGGGTGGCACTGGGGTTTGACCGTAAGGATTGTGTGGAGACTCATTATTTCACACTACCACTACTCCAGACAAGTCATCAAACTTCAGTTTACTCATTGAAATGGTCTGATGGGAATCTCCAAATCTACTCAGAGATGAAAGCCCCTGTGTCAATTCATTAGTCAACTTTGGTTTATCATTAGGAAATGTAAAACAGTAAGTTTGCAGGAAAGATATTCCTTACTAGATCCAGCTGGAGCCTTTCAAGATCAGAAATTAAAAAGCACTTAAACTCACTCCCTCCAATTAGGTACAAATGTCTTTTTCTCCTCTCTTCCTCAGCAACCATAGGACTTGCACTGGATGTGGCTAAAATGGCATATTTTAGCCAACTACCTGACAACATTTCTGATCACAGAACTAACAGATTCAGTTTATCAATTTCTGTCATGAGTTAAGCCCAGTTATGCCCTCCCAAAAGGATTCTACAACACCCCTTTCCCAAAACATGTCATACCCTTTACAGGGTAACTTTTTCCTGAACTCCCTAGCAATTCCCAGCTCAGGGAAGAATGTAGGACATGAGGCAGAAGTCAGTCTGATCTGAAAAAAAACCCAAAAGCCAGAATTTCCACAAGCCCACCTGCCTTGTAATGAAAATTGAGGTTTCCAAGCTTTTCATGGCAGAAAATCTCCAAATGACATTCAAGAAAATGCATTAGATTTCAGGCATTTATCGTACAAAAATATTTTCCCATTCTCACCATGTTTTTTACGATTTCTCTTACTGTATCCTAAGTGTTTGGAGGCTTTCTCCCAGTTCAAAGGTACATGGCTTATACAGTCCAACATTCTCTGGAGAAGGCTATCATACTTCAAAGGCACAGTTTTTAAGGCTGCTTAAAAGCCTGTTAAGAAAACTACCTGCCAAATTCTGCCTTATGACTAAAGCAGAATTCCAACGTGTACTTACTCATGATCCCCGTAGAGCCAATGACACTTCTGGTCCCTGATCATCAAGTTCCAGTCCTTTGACATTGCAATTATTTTTTCCAGTAGGTTTTTTTAAAGGCCATTTTCAAATAAAAGGAAATGTTAATGCTTTTCTTTCTTGACTGTCTGATCAGACTGGCTGGGAAGAAGGAACTGGTGTACAGTTTTGTTCCTGTTAATTTTGTTAATAGTCTTGTTCTGCAACTTGTCTGGATGCTTTGAGACTAGTGCTGGTCTTTTCTCCTTTTTTCCCACTGACATGCTCTTGCCAGGGATATCATTATGACATTCTGTAGTAACAAGCATTCTTCTGTTCAAATTTATATCAATTAGTTTGGGACAGTAATTCAATCGGACGGCCCACTGGATTTTGAAAGACTTGCAACCATGTCAAAGTGGCGACCTTTTTCCTCCACTCTCAGCCAAAAGCCATTTTTTAACAAGGAGCTCTTGAAAAGAAATGCCACTTTGATAATTAGTTATTGATCACGGACAATGCGGTGACGAATACCATCGGATTAGCCAGACGCCAGTGGGGCGCGACACGAGGGTTTCCTTATCGCAATAATCTATGGACAGAAATATAGAATAAAGGTCATTAAGGCTTCTGGTTTGGGAACATAACCCAGATATCTTAACTTCCGTATTAAAAATAAAAATGCCAGTTCTGGATGCACTTACTTTGTCATGAAAACGTAAAAGAAGCTTCTGGCTAGGCAAAATTTGTGAAGTTACACTCTTTAAGCAACTACACTTGAAATTATTTTGATAAATTAACCCTGCTGTGGCCAGCAGCGTTACCTCACTAAAACACCATTATCTTTCCTACCTTAAAATGTCCATTAGAAACTATTTTGGATCTGTGCATAAAAACACTGTAACAATTATAGACTTAAAATATAATGGACTTTTCTTTCATCTAATTTAGAAAGCATTTCAGGGCCTGCCTGAAATTGCTTCATGTAAGTTATTTAATAGCAAAAAAATGGCAAAGAACAATTTTATTGCACTTAAAGAGCAGAAAAGAGGAAGGAATCCATTAGTTTTAGGGTTTCTTTCCAGAATATTAATGAAACATAGCTTTGCTGAAATGTGCAAGAATATACAACTACCTGTGCTAATTTTGGCTGACTTGAGAGATTATTGGATTAGTACTGAAGTAATACAACTGTTTTTGAGGTATACAGGATAATGTAAGAGTCCCACTGTAATTGAATTCTTATAATACCATAGGCAATACCCATACATGACTGGACTATCTAGTACTTCACATTAATAAATATATTAATTATAGGTCATAATTTCAAATTCAATACAGGTCTTTAATCCTTCATAGACTTGTCTAGATTAGATATAATTTCAGAGTGACAATGAGATAAAGAAAAAACATTACACTCATAGAACAAAAAAAAAAGTCTGGAACGATTGACTTAAATAATGTCACATAGGATATCAGAAATCTGCAAATCTAAAAGTCAAACTCAGATTACTTTGTTTCTCATCAAATAAAATTATTTTCTTATAAAATGATAATTAATGGCATTTTAAACAGTGTGACTAATCTAATGCTAGTCAACACTGCCCAAATTGAAGACATTATATCCACTTACCATTGCATAATTCCTGTCTGTTTCAGCACACAGCACTATAAAATGGACACCAAGACAAGAATAACCTCTCAAACCTGAAAGTTTTTTATATAGATTTGGATTCATATTGATGGTGAAGCACAACATACCCATTTCCTGGGTAAAAGGCATCCATTCTTTCCAGGGAAAAAGAACTTCATTTAGGGATTTTTTTTTAGACTGATGAACCTATCATGAACACATTATTAATTACTTCTGGTATCCAGTATTATTTTGTAAAGTTCATTTATTAATTCAATGTCATTTTATTGTTGTTATTAAATAACTATTATTTTAATTTATGACAAATTAGCTTCTCAAAGAGCTTCCAGAAATTAATTTTTATACCACAGTGTGTATGAAAACATTCTAAAACTGTGTGCAAGGTAACAATTAGAGCAGTTACTCATTAGCTTCATAAAGGTAATCTGTTCTAACTTCCGTGATCTGAAGGTTATTTCAGTTTACTGCATGAAATAGTCATAAGGAGGAAACTACAATTTCTGTGCCCACAACACAGGTAACATGATACAGATGTTAGAATTCTCTTATGGATAATTCTGCAAGCAGGACGTTTGTGACCCTTTTGTGATGTTATCTGGTCATGGAGACTTTGGCAACATAACTCACCTCAAAAAGGCCCTGAGTTCCCACAGATTTCTGCCTATTGTGAACTGCTATTTTATGGGTCAGATTTAAGAGCATTAAAGGAATATTTCTAACACTGTTCCAAGCTGCTAATAGGGAAACTTGAAGCACTCCAACTTACAGCATGCAGATGGTTTCTGGTGCTTCCACTCTTCTTTTTGTAAGCAGGAAAGACCTCTTTACCTCTTTCAGTAACAGTATGATACAGATGAACACATTAGTACCTGTTATTTAACCACTACAGCTTATGTCTAAATGTGTTCACTGCATAACATAAAAAAAAATCCAAAGATCCAAGATGCACGTGCAGAATCCTTTGTGAACACAGAACAAGGATAAACTATTCCAGTGCAGTGTACCTATCCAGGTACAATGTAATCTTTCTCTGCTTTTTAGTATCTGGACCCTGGATAGTTCAGAAACATTTCCTTCCCTGATATGCAGACCCCACCATTTCTATGAGGAAAGATCACAAACACATGGGACACCTCTCCTTCCTGAGCCACTAGCCACAAGGTCTGGAAATCTTCCGGAAAGAATAATGTTATTAATGTAGATACGATCATCATTCAGGAAAGCAGAAGATAAATCTCTCTAGCTGCGCCTACACCTTGCAATCTCACCTCTGTGCATCATAAGGCAATGGAAATACTGTCTGCCAGACACTTGTTTGTGTAGATACCATGGTGATGGGTGTGTGATAAGATACGGATTATTTTTACAACAAGGCAATAATTCCTACCTATTTTTATCAGGGTGTTTGGAGGACTAATCAGTTAATGTTTGCTCAAATCTGTCAAAGGCCATATAAGTAGCAAGCATTATTAGTAGTACCTTATTATGATATTGACTTTGCCACATCAAACTGCAGTACTTTCCCCTACTTAGGTGTAAGATTACCACGGAGTGTTTATATTCCCATAATGTGTTTCCTTTTGAAGGTGAGCTGAACAGCTTATTGTTACATGTGACCCACAATATAATTTATTTACATGAGCCAGGAGACTCTAGAAAATATATTCCAGGGACCTTTCCAGTTAGAGTTAACGCTTTTACATTCTCAGTTTGTCCTGAGCAGTGTTTGTTGACGTGCATTTCCGAAAACCTGTTTGGCCAATCCATACAGCCCTCCAGGGCCCTGTGTTTTGCTGCACCAGTAGGCATGCTGTCATTACGCTGGCACTGAAACACAGCTGACTGGAAAAGCTGCTACTCCACTGCTGAATTCACCACATTTGGAATTGCCTTGTCCTGAGAGCAAAGGCTGGACAACTGTACAAAGTCTGCAGTCCAGATCAACACTTAAACCAAGAGCAAGCCCGCCGTCCCTCTCCTCAAAAAAACCCACGAAGCCACCTGATCTGTCAAGTTTGCTCTTAGTATCCATATTCCAGGCTGACAGATATTTACTCTCCTCCCCCCAGCCCTTACATCTGGATCAATGGGGACAGGCTTTCCACCCCTCAGAAGATTCACTTACATTAAGTGGCGAGGTGGAAGCAGTGAATGAACAATAGATGGCTGTCAGGCTCGACAGCAGGGCATGGATGTATGAGCGTGGAGCTGACAGCAAGGGCCTCAGAGGGTAAACTGCTTTGCTGGAACTAATTAAACAGATGAAATTATTACATGAATATGCAGATGTTGTTTACATTTTACCATATGGTATTATTTCAGGTAATAACTCGCAGGAGGATCCCTTCCTCTCATCAAGAGGAAATGAGTTGAAAAGGAGGCTCCACGTGTCACCTTTCAGTTGCTAGGCAGACATTGATATGGCAGGCTTCTCTCCGAGTCCTGGGGAAACTCTGCTCCTTGTAGCTATGTGACACCAGAGAGGATTTGCATTCCTCCTACTATGTCATGTTGGAAGAGATTCTCTTTTATTAAGCATAAGTGCAAAATTTTTACCATTACACAAAGCAGACAAGCATTTTTCCAAACGTTGATTCCCAGTGTGTGCTTTAGAGCTGAGATGCTGCCAATCCATAGTCCAGAGGTAAGAACTGACAGGTCTGTCTCAATCTGTGGAGGATGGAAGGACATTTCTGCACTGGCTCACATGTGGCTGTGCTGGTCAGTATTTACTGCTCTGCTGACCTGAAGAGTGGATACAGAGGTGTTCCTGTTCAGAAAGTTTACATTCATCACACTGAAAAGGCTGTTCTTTAGAATTACAGAGACAGAACTACCAATGGTACAAAAATTTACTAATTATATGATTTAGGGCAGGTAGTCAGCTGTAATCTGACACAACAAAACTGCTGTACAACCCAGGCAAAGATACATGCTGAGAACAAGCAACACTGAAAACCCTTTGAGAAAGTGTTAACTACGGAAGCAGGACAGTGAGGGCCCATAGGCAACCACTGGCTGCTTTGGGAGCTGCTTGTTACTAGATCCACTCAGGGAGGATAACTGCAGGAATGTAGCCATGCTCACACTCTCTGCACCCAGTCTCTAACGAAAAACATCCATCAATCTTGAACAAATAAATACAATTGTCAAACAAGTCTAACAACCCCACTCATTAAGGGATCGAAGTCTTCTACTTAAAGACAAACATGCAACTGTCCTGTCCTTTTACTACTATCCAAAACTCCCATCCTAAACCAATTCAATATTAATGGAAGTGATAGCTCTTTTGGGCTGATTCAGCATCTCATTTCTACAATGACCATTTTTATACTCTCCAAGGGATAAATGGCACCACCTTTTTCATCATATGCACAAAATATCTTTATATTACTCTCTTTATTGCTTCTTCTAAATGTTCCTGGCTGATATGTGGGCTGACCATATTGATCTTTCCCCAAAGACTCAAGTACCAGATATATTTCTGCAGCTCATTGATAGGGGATAATGCCAAGTTACATCACCACTGCACTGACAGATTGGTTGCACATTGCCACTGATACATTTGGCTTTCAAATATCTTTCTTAGGTACATCATTTTAATAGATCACTGGGGTCACCTGTGGCCCATGTCATTTAAGATGCAAAGACATGATGTCAGTGGTGCAAAATGTGGTTTTGGTCAAACTATCATACTGTGTTTTTGAAATAAAAAAAAATGTTTTTTCTTTACCACTCTTTCCCCTGTTATTAAAAAAAAAATCCAACTGAATAGTCAGTATAAGTAAGTTCCTCTGGCCATTCTGAGTGCATGGAGAAGAGAAGAAAACCACCAGATCTCTATGACTTAGAGGTAGCTTTATAGAGAGCCAGTGCTCTAAGCTCAGAAAGGATTTCTCTGACTTACTCTTCTGACATAAACATTTAGCAGTGTAACATATATATCAAAACAAACCAGAACAGTTCACTTTATGTACACTCCCTTTGGAGAGGAGGTGAGAAAACAAACACAGAACAGATGTTAGTCATGCTTAATGTACTACTGGAGGGTACTTGGATAGTAAGGTGATGAATATGGTAAAAGAAATGAGTATTCTCTTCTGCAGCTGCTGTTCCTAACTGACAAAATAGCAATGAGAAGTGCTTCATTCCTCTGCTCATCAATGCACCACCTAACAAAACACTGAAGAAAAACACTCTGGATTTTCCTCAGGAAACCAGCACTCACAGCAAATATTGCTACTAATTACTGACTGATATCCATCTTTCCATCCTTGTGTGGTATTATCGAAAGTTAGTTTTGATCATACAAAAATCCACATTCCTCTTCAATAAAATAAATCACGTCAGCAGTTAGGAGAAGTTTCTGTAAATTCCTACAGATTATTTTGTCAAAGTCTTTGTCTTTCTTGTTTTATTCATAACATCACCTATTAAACTACACAAAGAAATTTTGTTTCAGAAAACTGTTAATTTTTCACTAGAAACAAGTCCTCTGGGCCACAGGGCAAGCCACAGGTTTTGCTGGGCATACAGGGGGTTAATTTATCTCATCCCTGCCCAAGACCTGCCACTGCACATTTTTGTCTAACCACAACCACGTCCTTCCTGCTGCAAAGACACTGGATTGTGGAGCAGTTTTGATCTCTCCTTATGAAGTTTTCTGTCTGCCCACAACATGCATTGGTCCTACTGAAAAAACCCTGGGAAGAAAAGCAACAGCACAGAAATAAATTCAAGAACTTCAGTATCAGGATAAGAGAAGACCTTGCTGCGAGTGATCCGAGGTGTGGACAAGGGAACAAATGAAACAAGAGAGGAGCTGAGAACGTCCTGGTGTTGGCATCCAGGGAGGTGGAGAGATCTGCTCACAGATCACTGAGCAGGCACTGCCTAAGGCTGTTACTGCTGAGCAGAAATCATGATACAGCTACTATTAATAACAGTATCATAGTGCTCAGAGGTCTCTCAATGGTGTTAGAAGTAGTAAATGAGACATCAGATGAGGCCTGGAGAATAAGGTCCTGCTTTATGGCTCCCATCTTTTCCCATTTACCTCTGTCAGTCTTTGTCCAAGTTTGCATTACTTCAGAACCCGATCTGTTCTATCATCTGAACACAGACTATGTAAGTAATGTGAAAATGCAAGAATAAGCATGCCTATCTACACCTCTCCTCTCTTCTCCCCTCACCACCCCTCCCCTTTTTTCTTTTCCCTTTATTTCTATTTCCTTCTATTTAGGACAACAATGGATCACTACAGCTCACTCACTGGACTTCTTTTCCCTGCTCACTAACATGTCTAAAATTCCCCATCTCTGTCTTCTGGCTGTCACACTGTTCCTTTAATGTTATTGTACTGCTCTCCCCAGCTCGCTGTCTGGGTGTTGTGAACTCATGTGGACACAACTGTGCTTTCTTCATGTTTGGAAAATATCCAGCACATTAGTATTACTGAAAAAACAAAAAGTAGGTAAACTTTGTTTTCATTTCTCCTTACTCGTCTTTTGTTCTTCTTCCAAGAAACCAACTCCACTTGGCAGGCACTACCTGTGTAAGATAAGTTACTAACACTGTAAGACATACAATTAAAAGTAGCGTGTTCATCAAACACACATAATTCATCATGCAGATTGACCTAAACTATGGTTCCTTACCTCCACTAGAAAGTCCCAGTGAGCAAAGGGCAGCAGAACATTCATTCATTTTCCTCATACCAGATTCTGTTCCAGAGTTTCATACTTTACTACTTTGCCACCTGAGGTTTAAACTTTCTCTAGTGCATGCAAAATGAAGTAAATCAAGCCATAGTAAAGATCTGACCTGAAGTCTCCTGGATAAAGGCCCAAACCTAAGAGATTAAATAATTCAGAATACTTTTCATTCAAAATAAAGGAATGTAAAGGAATTTATGTGCGTTCCTGACATGGAAAAGCCACAATTATGTAACATTTCTCTTGTCCTGATTTGTGCTGAAGAGGAAAAACTAATTCCAGATCCAGAGCTGTGTTGATTTTAATACAGTATTTCACTTTAATGGAAGCAAGATATCAACCTGTAACTGTGGGACTGCAGGTCATGAGTCCCTTAAACTGACACCATCCACACCCTACTCTTTACCAGCATTTTTCAAAAAACTTCAAAGAGAAACTCTAACTCTTTAATGGAATGAAAGAAGTGATAGACATATTATCATTTTTGTTAAGTTTCTATTCCAGTACAGTCACATACATAAAAAACCCCATACTTCTGGAAGCATTTTACATAGTGACTAATGCAAAATATTTCAGCTGTGTCAGCATCCATCCAATTCCAGATTACATTTTGGCATTTCAGACAAAAGACATCCTGGCAAAAAATTAAACTGAGGAATGGGTGATATGATTATGACAATTTATATTTGTAACAGTTGTGAATGGCAGCATCAGTGCTTGCTAATCCTTTGATAAATTCTTGTTACCTTTCAGTTCCTAAATGCATCTATGCAAGTATAAAGCATATTGGAGGCAGATGCTGCAGCAGATGAATGTGCTTGCCAAGCAATGCTTTGTTTGTTGCTTTTTTTTTTTTTCATCTAGGTGTTCTTAACTGTCATGTTACATGCACCAAATAGTTCTTATTCCTGGCACACTTCATGCACTGTTCTGGGACACGAATAATACAGCTGATGTTTTTTCCCCCTCACTCTTCCCCCTACTCTCTTTTACACATCTTCATATAAGGCCTCATTTTGCAGCCTTTACTTAAATGAGCAAAACCATTAACTCCTGAGTAAAATAGCAAAAAGCTTGAATGAACTGCACAGTAATTCATATTTCAGTCAACCCAATTGAGCTTTTTTTTTCTCCTCCTTTCTTTAAATTGAAACATCATAATGGAATATAATAAAACAGAAGAAAAACTCATTTTAGGACAACCAAGTTTAAAATAGTGTTTCTCTTACAAAAGCTCACATGAACAGGAGCACCCCATCTGCTCTATACTTTTAGATCTTATAGGCAAGAGTGGGGAAAAAAAAAATAAAAAACAACAACAACAACAACAACAACAAAAAAAAAAAAAAAAAAAAAAAAAAAAAAAAAAAAAAAAAAAAAAAAAAAAAAAAAAAAAAAAAACAAAAAAACAAAACTGAAAATCTTTCCTTAATTTGTAAAAAATTTGTGCACAAAGATACAACTTATTAAAAAAATTGTATCTTTTACAACTTATTAACAAAGTTGTACCTTTTTACAGTTTTACACTGTCTCCATTCATTGAAAAATCAGAACATTTTTAACCTAAATTTAACAGGATAGGGCTTGCTGGTGTCTTTGGTATTCACCTGTTCTGCACCATTAATGCCTGAAGGGATTTGAGTCTGGGTTTTTAACGTGTTTTGGAATTCAGTCACTTTTATTGTTGTTATCTTCTGAAATTAAAGAGGGGTTGGTTAGCTGCATAGTGAACACAGAAAGGGCATCAAGCTCACAGATTATTTTGCAGACTGTGTCTGCTTTTAAAGGTGAGTGTACACACATGCATGCAGGTATGTGTAAGAGAGCACGCATGGATGCAAACCATATTGTCACAGAAAAAGGCTGGAAAGGTTTGAGAGTGCAAAAGAAATATCTTTCTCCTCTAAACTGCTTTATTACTGGCATTTCCTCCCTCTTGGGCATGTGTTCAGCTGAGACTAGGCCAAATTGGCAGTCATTTCCAAAGCGCTTGGCAGCCCCGTGATCCCTGGGAGTTTTCAGCTGACATCTCTCTCCCCACCAGTCTATGCAAGGGTCAGTGGGAGACCTGACTCCCAGGCCCGGGCTTGCTCTGGCTGTGTCATGAGTCAGGACCAATATAAATTAAAACCTTAAAGCTATACTGCAAAGGCATTCTTTACCCCCTGAGGTTTTTGGGTTTTTTTTTTCCCTGTGACAGATTGCCTTTCTACTAGTTTCCTATTTTTTCATTCTTGGATAATACAGTAGCAAGTATGCCCCTTTGAGCTGAAGAAAAGGGGAACATCTGGCAAAGAGAGAGTTAAACTTCTACCAAATTTTTAATATTTTTGGTAGATTTGTTGATGCTCAACAAGCAGGAGTGAAATAATAATAATACTAGGGGCTGCTTATCACTTACAAACAATAGTACAATGACAATGTTCACACTGACAGAAAAAATGGGAGTAGAAATTAATAGTGACAGTCCTGCAGGAAACAAGGGAGAAATTGGATACCAAGTTATAAAATACAGACTAATCCAATAGGCACATGCTGCTGTTATTATATTAATATTGTTAAAAATATCAAAGCACTTTAAAAATGGAATTGAACTGTAGGTAGATAGACAGTATTATTTCCACATTTTTTTAAATAGAAATTTTCACTCCTTGTTTGGCTTGGAGGCATGGATGTAATTTGTTGCTCAAAAACCAGTAGCTGAATGCTGTGAAAAATAAGATTCGGGATTAAAGCCTCCCATCCGAAGGACAGAATCAGGCTACACTGAGAGCTCTCTGTTATTAACAAAACCATCTGAGTCACTGCAGATATGAATTTCACTGATGTTGCTCCAAAGTGGGGTGGGCTGTGTTTATTTAGTTAGTTAGATGAACAGGGAAAGATTTTATTTCCTCTATGCAAAAACAAACAGTGAGAAACCCAACCAAACTCACATAAATAAAGAAGTAAACATGAACCTTGACACATCTCACCCGCTGATGAACCTAATCCCACAGCCCAGGCTCATATAGGTAAAATTCCTCTTTAAAAAAAATTCACTAGGCTTCATTACATAGATAAAGTACATAACATGGGCTGTGCATCCTGGAGGAAATGACCACAGCGTTGGCATCAGGAACTCAGGGTGTTGCTGCAGCTGCTGCACTTTCCTGCTGCGCCCATGCTGCACCTTGCACGGCAGGGCTGACTCCTGATGCACACACCAGAGCCTGGGTAACAATGATGCCTCACAGGAGTGTAATTGCAGCTGAAATGGGGGGATTAGGGAATCTATGTGGCTTCAGATAATGCCTCGAGAGGGATGGAGCTGCCTGGGATGATGCAAGGGAACCCTACAAGAAGCCTCTCCAGGTGGAGGTGGAGGATGAGTGTTGCCTTGGTGGGTCCCCCCATTAGAGGTGCAGAAAGAAGCCATGAGAAGCAGTATTGGTACCCGAGGCTGGTGACAAAGGCAATACAAACAGCAGCTGGGAGCAGCCAGGGTGGGCAGGTGGCTCCATGCTGCTTAAAAGACCCGACCAAAACCCACAAAGCAAATGCTCTATGCTGCCTCAAAGCTTGTTCTCTCTTTCAGCTGATAGTGAATAAAAATATCTGTTCCCCTACAGTGACTTCAAGCCAAGCCCACAACCTGCTTGCTTTCAAAGAGGTTTCTCCATGCAAATCATATCCCTGCCTGCTTTTAGTGAGGATGTGCTTCCTTCCCCTCCTGGTGCTCCGTCAGATAGACCTTCCCTTCCCACCAGACACCGAGACTTGACTTAATAAGCAAGGGGGGTAAAATATCCACTCTTTACACGTAGGGTGTCCTGAGGTACATACAAGCGTCACTCTAAGATGTGATAAAGTAATCCAATGCTGGGCTCAGCCTGCCAGTTCAGGCCTAAAGGGATTTGATTCAGTGTCAAAACCTTTGGCTCAGGAGGTCACTCTCTCCTCTTGCTTTTCTTATAACAAAGGCAGAGGGGTTGCGGGGGGGGAGGGTTTCCTCCTCTTCTTCTTTTTTTTTTCTTTTTTTTTTTTTTAG